>SRPV01000136.1:0-34786 GCA_018360135.1 Claviceps sorghi | reverse complement strand
AAAAAAAAAAAAAAAACAAAACAAAAAACAGGCAGCAAAGGCAGACCGCGCGCAGTCGGTCGTGACCGCCCAGCACCGTCCCGAGCACAGTCCCGAGCACAGTCGCCAAAACCCGGAAGGCCCCCGACAGGAGAAACTGTATGAAACCAGACCAGACTGCATGCAACCCCCAAGCCGGCTCGCGCGTCGCAAAGGGGCTGCAACGCACCAGGCATCGGAAAAATGTGGTGTGATCTACAGACTCCCAGGGATCCATCGGCATACCCCAGATGGAATCCGCCACGTCGGGCGCAATGCCAGGTGAGGTGGAGGCATTGCCGTCCTACCAAGGCAGGGAGGGAGTGGGGAGTGGCGGAGTGGAGGAAAGAGGGGAGCCCTGGGGGCAAAAAAAAAAAAAGAAAAGAAAAGAAAAGAAAAGGGTCCGGTGGCTGCTGATTTTGCCTCCAGAGTCCCATCGAACGCCTCGCTCGGCTTTAGTGCCCTGTCGGCCGACCGCAAGCCTGCTGCTAGGCTGCCTCTAGGGCACCGGAAGCCACCTGCCCCCCCTTCTCAAAGAAGTACCAGCAAGCACCAGAACCACCAGACAGGTCATGACGAAGCCGCCTGGCCCGGCGCGACCTCGACTCCCGGACCGTCTGGTCGCCCCTCCGCCTGCCACCAGACGCCCAAACCCTGCTTCGCCTCCGGACAAAAAGAAGCGCGAGGCCTCTATTTAATACTCGCCGGCCTTGCCTTCATCTCCCAACCACGCCCATGCCCCTGTCCATCCTCGTCGGAAGCAAATCACCGACGCAATGCCCGACGAAGGCCCGCGCGCGCCCCCCGGCCCTGCACTCCGTCGTGCCAAAACCACACACGCATGCACCGACGACGGCCCCCCCCCCGTGCAGCGAAAGTCGCCTGCGAGCCGCTCCGAAGCCTCCAACGAGGGCCTGCCGCACGACGCCCCCCGGCGGAGCTCCAATTACTCAGAGTACAACCTGGACGAGGCGCGCAATCTGCTCAATCCGAGGGCCCACGCAGGCCATGCCGCGGCCGCTCCCGAATCCTCGTCTCTGCCCTCCCTGTCCTTGGCGTTTGCCCTGCTGCCGGCCATTGCGGGTGCCCTGTTCAAGGACGGCCATGTCGTCGTCACGGACATGATGCTTCTGGGTCTGTCGGGCGTCTTTTTGCACTGGTCCGTGACGCAACCGTGGTGAGTGGTCCCGCGAATGCACCAAGTCCATCCGCCCCTGTCATTTATTTATACGCTTATTTATTCTTCCATTTCTTCGTTTGTTCTCTATTATTGTCATCATTTTTTGTGATGGGGAAAAAAAAGAGAGAGAGAGAGAGAGAGAGAGAGAGAAGGGAGAGAAAAGAAAAGAGAAAAATCTAACATGGCAAAGGGTCTGGTATCACTCTGCCCGGCAGGTTCGGATACAGCAAGAAATCAGCCCGGAAAATCCCATCGACTACGACCTCGAAACCGACGATTCCGGCCCCGATACGGCACAACAACCCAAGGCCACCGGCCTCGACCGCCTTGACCAAGAAGCCGAGGGCGTCCCCAAAGCGAATGGCAACCCCAGCAGCCAGCAAGAACAGCCGACGCCAGATCTGGCCACGCCCCAGCAGCGGTCGGCGCTCCGGGAACTCTATCTCCACGAGACGTTGGCACTGCTCTCGTGCTTCACGTTGCCGCTCGTCAGCGCCTGTCTTTTGCACTACATCCGCGTCCAGCTCAGCCGCCCGTCCGAGGGCCTCGTTTCCAACTACAACCTCACCATTTTCCTGCTCGTGTCAGAGCTGCGTGCCTTCTCCCACACCATCAAGCTGGTCAAGTCCCGGACTCTGCATCTCCAGCAAGTCGTCCACGGCAACCCCTTTGCCACAACGGCCCAACCGAGCGGGCACATGGAAGAGATGCTTGAGCGGCTGGAGAGGCTCGAGGCGCGCTCTCTAGCTGACGAGTTTGTCAGGGAGCACAGCGAGGACGTGTTGAGCTCGGCCGGGACCGAACAAAAGGCCTCCTTGGCCAGGGATGTGCGCAAGGCCATCCAGCCAGAGCTGGATGCTCTCAACCGCGCCGTGAGGCGATACGAGAAGAAGGCCACCATGCTGCAGCACCAGACCGACGCTCGCTTCTCCGTCCTGGACTCCCGGCTTGACGACGCCATCGCCCTGGCAGCAGTGGCCGCCAAGAACAGCAGCTCCAAGAACATGTTGACCGGCGCCTTTGAATCGCTCATCGCAGTCGTCCTCTTCCCCTTCATCACGCTGCTGCAAGTATTCACCTTGCCGCTCCGATCCGTCCTCGGCTTGCTCAACTCGCGCAAAAAGAACCATGTGCCTGCAAAACAGAGCCGTCTCTCCAGAGCCGGCAAGCAACACTCCTCGCAGCCACGCTATAGCGGTGATCGGGTGCCTCCTCGGGTCATGAAGCGATGAGCGTGTCACTGTCGTTATTCCTCCTTGTTGTTACCCTTGTTCTTGTTATCCTCTTGAATAGCACGTCAAGGCAGCATGACCTGGGTCGCGAGGCCGAATGTTGCCCACGTCGCAACCTCCTTTTCCGAAAATTGGACTGATCGTCCAACCTAGAGCGGAGGGGCATCCAGGAAGATGGGATCGCTCTATTAGTTCTTTATGGTTTTTTTTTTTTTCTCCTTCTCGTGGTTTGGCTGGGTTTGCAGCACGAGCGACCATCTTGATGCGTTCATTGGCGACTTTTCATCTCGGCCCAGGGCATGTTTCGTGATGGCATCAGTGGCAGGGAGCATGGGTGTTGGGGGGGCCTCTTGTCATGCTTCCCCTTTTTCTTCATAATGCTCGGACGTGTACATGATACCATTTTGCATGACGATGACAGTGATGAGCGGGTTTTTTTTTTTTTTTACCACCACCGACGCTTGGTGCCACGCAGCTGTGATGACTGCCGCATGGTGAATGCTCCCTGGTCTAGGTACTTCCGTGAGTCAACCATGACTAAGAACCAAGGCGGCCCAGTCGACGCCATGACATTGTGCCACCATTCTGCCAAGGAATAATGGAAACAAAACGATTCCTTCCGGCGAAAACATGCTCCGCCCGCACCGTCCATCCTGACACCTACCCAGGGCAAGGACCAGGCCCGTCGACAGAAATCGGGAACCACAAGTTTGCCTGGGAAAGGAAGGGCGGGAGAAGAAATACTCGTTTTTGGCGGCGTCAGGTCGACGAGTCCATGTTGGCGTGGCGGTCTTGGGTCGAACGGGTACGGGTTGCGTAGACATGGTCTATCCGTGGACGGATGTACAGGGCTGCATGTTCATAGGTTACCTGCGCCGCCGGATTTGCGGTGACCCTTTCTCTCTGATTCATTCATAATCGTCCGTCCTCCACTCTGGCGGCCCTGGGTCATCATGTAACTCGCCACTTGGAGAAGACGTACTCCAGTACGACCCCTGGATGACTTCACACAGGTGCTTGCGCCACTGACGCCAGCTACGTGTCGCCACGATAAACATGCCATTGGATCGCCTTCTTCCTGGTCACGTACCGCTGTAAAACCAAACAGGGGGTGTATTGTACGTATGTGTGTACATACGTGCAACGGACATCCTCCTGTCTCTGTGCGTCGTTCCATACGAGGAGAGAGAGGGGCCCAAGAAGAGAAAAGAACCGAGGTCTCGGGATACAGACAGGATCAGTGTGGCAAGAGCGTGGTGCAAGGGTGGCACCGGGGTGGCGCACGCATGAGGGCACTGGGCCCGGGAAACAATGCAGGCGGTGATGCCCGTGATGCGTTCTAGACTGGCGCGATGCTTGTTTTTCGAAGACTGGCCGGAGCGCCAGACATACCAGCAGCGGGCACACGGCCCAGGAGAAACTCGGACGATGCGGTGTGCGTCGCACTGCCACTCGTGTATCCTTGGGCTGCCACATTTCCCTCGCATTCTCTGCCTACCAGATAGATACGCATCCCTTTTTTCTCGCATCGCAAGTAGCAAGAGCTTGAGGGTGGTCATGGCCATCTGCATCGTCGGTGGTGGGGGGGACAGCAATATCGCGCATGGTCGAGGGGTACTTGTGCCTCGCGGTGGCGATGCGCCGAAGGGCGTTTTGCAAGCACGATCCGAGCGGATGTGCGGGGAAGCCATGTCAAAGGAGAGGGGAAAAGACTAGAATGTAATACTGCTTCTGTTGCTCCCGTTGCTTCTGTTGCTACCGTTGCTTCTGTTGCTACCGTTGCTTCTGTTGCTCCCGTTGCGTCCATGGCTTCCGTGGCCGTCGACATCTCGACAGCCTACCGGTGCGACTCCAGAGAACGGAGCATCGACTTTCCTCTCCCCGCTCTTCATGTTCACGTCTGCGGATGCGTGAAGTGAATCGTACTGACGATGACATGCCCACATGCTTGCCTTCACCCGGGCGCATTCGCATCGATGCTCTTGGTCGAGGCTTCCGATGCATATTCACACTTCACGTGTTCCGTATCACAGAAATCCGCCAAGTGTTCGCACCAAATAGCCCGTATACGCTGGAGGAGTCAATCCTCTTATGACGCACAACCGCGGCCCGCCCGAATGAGTCGTCGCATTATTTTGCCATGGGCATGGTTGCTATCGTTTTCCTATCGTCGATCGGGAACCAGGGTGCTGAGAGACAACATGGATCATGGGATAATCGCATCGACGATAGCGAGCGGGGTCGGCTCCATTGAACAAATGCGTCGTCTCATCCGTTTGGTCCGTCCGATCCGTCTGCTGGCTCTCGTCCGTCTGGTCGACTGAGCGTCCTTGTTTGGTTGGAAATTGGTGAGCTCAACATTGGAATAACCACAGCCCAGGGACGGGAGAGGCTCCCAGCCAACAAACGAACCAAATTCGATCGGGAAGACGGACAGGGGGGTCTGGTCAAGCCGCAATTTCTACATTGGGCGAGCTCGTCACCAAAGACTGCAGTTTTGCAATTTTGCGTGCAGGAGGCGTCATGCTGACCTCAATG
Source organism: Claviceps sorghi (assembly GCA_018360135.1). Lineage (NCBI taxonomy): Eukaryota > Fungi > Ascomycota > Sordariomycetes > Hypocreales > Clavicipitaceae > Claviceps > Claviceps sorghi. The sequence continues at coordinate 29,818 of SRPV01000136.1, read as the reverse complement.
CACGCTGCAACGGCAACAGCAACGGCAAAGGCCTTTTCTGTCCTGCGGACCATGCAATTAGCCCAAGTTGGACAGTCACGATTCCCCGTGCGATCATGGCTCGGCACCGTCACCGTAATCAGGCAAACGCCCTCCTTGAAGAGCTCAAGGAGAAAAACAGAAAGTCGTGAACTCGTGGGCGGAATGAACGAGATGGAAGAAACCTCCGAGTGCCAGCCTCAGACATGCCTACATTCTTCCCCCCCCCCCCCCCCCCCCCAAAAAAAAAATAAAATAAAATAAAATAAAACGCTCAGAATATTCGCCTCCAAATGGTTGCCTAGGCCGTTGAGCAGACGGCATATGCCGTCGAGTGGATGCGTGAACAATGAATTTAAAATCCCATCAACGCACATATACAAGCTTGTTTCTCGACTTTCACTCGTACGATAGACGATCAACCGAGTTTCGCCTTCCACAGTGCCGGGCCAGTTGTCGACATGGCCTATGACTTTGTTCCTTGCCTCACGCATGGTTATCTAGCAGCGAGCGGTGTCGCAGCCTGATCGCCGTCTTGACGACATGTGCAGTTGAACCACTTTCCACGTCTTTTATTTTTTTTTAAAAAAAAAAGAATTAAAAAAAATTAAAAAAAATTTAAAAAAAATTTAAAAAAAAAAAAATGAAAGACCCTTCTTTCTCTCTGGTTCTTCTCTTTCATCTTCCATAAAGTGTGCTCAGCCACGGTACGCTTGGTGAGGCCGCGCGCTTAGCAGATGCCATTGTATTTCGATCTGGATGAGAAAGGGATCTTCCATGTCAAGGGAGATACCGAGTCGATGGTGCACCCGACGCTTTTTTATGGTAACTGCTAGCTTGATCTTGTGTCGCGTGAACATGTTGCAACTGAGACAGGTCGAAGGGCACGTCAGCCAGCGATGCCGTTTCTCGTTGGCGAACAAAGGTAAGCAACGGCAGGGGCTGGTCGCCATGACTGGCCTTGGCCTTGCCAAAACTCGTTCCCGTACGCGTCTGTCTCGTCATCGCCATCGCTGGGCGCCGGGCGCTGGGCGGCAGCCCGAGCTGACAGGCTGATGAGTGCGCAATAATATGCCGCGCATTCAATGTTCCAAGCACGCCTGGCCGTCGGGTCGTACCCTGCTCTGGCCAGGCACACATGCAGACAGTACATACATGCCGCTTTTGCTGGAAGGGGTGGCACACAATCTCCCGACTCCCAAGACTCCAACACTTCAACACTCCAACACTCCAAGTGGATGGCGCTGCTTGGCGCATGCGCTTGGATGTGCCTGAACTAAGGTGGACACAACTGCTTCCAACCCGTCCAATTGATCTGCGGCGTATCAACCTCGTTACTGTGTGTCAGCCTCCTGGACGCGCCCGTAACTTGCGGGTCATGGTGGTCCTGGTCTTGTGAGACCGTTCATGTTCGCGCCGTCTCGACTTGATTTGCCTAGCCCTGCTGTCGTGGCCCTCGCGGCCGTGACGTAGACGTTGATTCTGGGCGGCGGCCAGCTCAAGACGAAGTAACTCCTCACAAAGTCACATCCTTTGCCTATGATGCATCACTTTCATGATTGCTTCTGCGAACTTGCTAACTTGAGGTCACACTCTTGTCTCCGTCGACCTGGGTGCGCTGGGGAGCGGAGCGCAATTCTGCCGCGCGCTCGTGCGCCTGGAGAGCACCGATTTTCGATATCTGGTTTTGGAGCATGAATGCTTGGCACATCTCGTTTCGTCAAAGCCGCAAGAAATAGCAGTGAGCACTGTGAGTAGTAGGGAGCCGGGGACCCTCGCCGGATGCCATGGCAGCCGACCGCACCTGTGCGGCTCGTCGCCTTTTCGAAGACCACCATGCATCAGAAATTCCAATGTGTTGTAGGCCGCCCAACCCCAGATTGCCCGTTTTTGTGATACGAAAGACGCCAGAGGGAGCTTCACCATTGTCCTTTTCATTTCCTTCCCTTTTCCTTCCCTTTTTTTTTTTCTTTTTTGCCTCCTCCTCCCCTCCTCCCCTCCTCCCCTCCTCCCTTCCTCGTTTTCCCCCTCTTTTTCGCTTTCTGCTCTTTTTTTATTAGTTCAAAAAGAATAAAAATAAAATGTGTCAGTTTCTAACAACAGAAGATTAGTAAGTTGGTAGCATGTAGTCTGTCCGCGTGCATAAACGGAGCCCAGTGCTTCGCCCACTCCCTCCTCCCTGGATCCCTGGATCCCTGGACAAACTTGTCCTACCCCTTTGTCTATGCTCCTGCCCGTCATCCACATGGTTGGCTCCACCTCGCGCCCCGGCCGGGAAATTGACCCTACAACTTGAGAGCCGAATTTTGTTGTCCCGCACGGCAAAGCGCGTGTCTGCCAGGGTACTTGTGGCCACTAGTCTTGCCAGACGACCATCCGTCTTCCTAGCCCGGGCCGGGGTCGTTGTGCCCTTTTCGTCCGTCCCCACCCGCGGCAACACCAATCAGGTACGAGGTCCAAGGGTGATGTTCGATACTCCGGTAACAAAGGTCCTGCCTTACCGTATAGCTGAAGGCCGAGCAAAAAGCGCATTGGATGGTCCAAACGGTTCAAGAGCCAGTCAGGATGAAGTAACATGAAGAAGTCTGTGTTTTCCGTCCGGCAGTTAACAGTCCTCCTGCCACCTCATTGCCATTGCTTTATGTATGTGCTCTCTTTTGCCCATTGACTCCATCCATGACAGCAAACGCCTATTACTGATCATTTTCTTTCCATCTTGGCAAGTCGTTTATCTACTGTGCCTAGTCGCTCCCTTCGTTTTGACTCTCATCATCTCTTACTGTATCATCAACTTCCTTCTGTCGCACGCGGCGACGTTTTCGGCAGAGCCCTCTCGTCTGCCAACGAAACACCGTGGTGTAATTAAGCCGTCATTGCTTTGCTGCCTTTACATGGCCCTGAGCCGAAACGGACGTTTCTCGGTCATTCTCTCGTCGCTTGTTCTTTTTAATTCCTGGCTTGAAGCGCAATTTTTCCGACTCTCGACCTCCCAGTAATGCATCGCTGGCTCGTGGAGCTGTTGTAGAAGCTAGCCGCCAAACTCGTACTCGCTCTGATACAGACACGGCAACAATCGCCACATCATGATGAAACTGAAAGCTGGTGGCCTGCGGGCGCTCGTATTTCTGGTTCTGACTGTCCGATTTGCACACTCACGAGCTTTCGCACTTGTTGAAAGACAGGCCGGCGCAACCCCTATAACATCACCAGCCTCGTCCCCAGCTCAGTCAAAAATCACCGACGCTGCTGGACGAGACCAAGACGGCAAGGGGTCTCGGGAATCGAGTGCCCTGTCCGACCCATCGGATGCGTCCGGCTTTATAACAGTCCTGTCCTCGTCGACACAGACCACAGCGGGCTCCGTGCTGCCTACCGCAACCTCCAGCGTCTTTCTGGACAATTCGACTTTTTATAATGGTAGGCGAATCGAAACTCGTCCGCAAAACTCGATGCACAGTGCACGATGCTGACTTTGCGGCATTCTAGTGACGATTCCCCCGGGCCAATTGCCATTAGCGCCTCAGTTGACTCCAGGTTGGGGAGTCGCTGGTGTTATAATGCTTGTGACTGGTGTAGTTTACACGCTGGTTGGCATCAAGAATCGGTGGATTCACACCTTCTTCTCTACCGCGTATATGACTGCCCTTGGCGTTGCAGTGCTGATTGTTTACGTCATAAATATTCCTGTGGGCAGTGCATTGCAGGGCGGATATGTTGTAGCTGTGATAATGTCAGGCTGCGCAGTCGGTGGTGCCGCCATGTTCTTCAAGGAACTGACTGAAGGCTTTGGCTGCGCGCTGGGAGGCTTCTGTATAAGCATGTGGCTCCTGTGCTTGGTGCCCGGCGGACTTCTTCATACGTTGACGTCCAAAACCATATTCATCGCAAGCTTCACTCTCGTCGGTTTTGCCCTCTATTTCAGTATATGGACACGCGACTCGGCTCTCATCGTGCTCATCGCTTTTGGCGGTTCAACTGTCACGGTTCTCGGAATCGACTGCTTCAGCCGCGCCGGCTTGAAAGAATTTTGGGCTTATGTCTGGGCCATCAACGATAATCTCTTCCCACTTGGGGCAGACACTTATCCGGTTACAAAGGGTATTCGAGTTGAGACCGCAGCAATAGTTTTCCTCTTCTTGGCTGGCATTATTTCGCAGATAAAACTCTGGAAGATTGTGCGCGAGAAAAGAGCGAAAAGAGCAGCCGATCGGGCTCAAGATCAACAGAATTTGGAACGAGAGGAAGAAAATGTCGGTCGCCAAATCGAAGAATCAAATGGTCGAGAGCGCCGAGAGTGGGAGCTAGTGTATGGTGATGGAACTGCGGGCAGTGTCACAGACTCTCGCGTAACGGATATCGGAGAGACTGAAAGCGAGAAAGGACTTCAACCAGGCTATATGGCATCCAAGAAAAAGTCCTCCGCCGACGTTATTGAAATGGCTGAAAATTCCGAATCAGACCCATCGAGACATGAACCGGAGGCTCTAATGGCAATGGAAGACGCAAGAGAAGGCAAGATCACTATCCGCGTTGCTGCTGAGGACATTCCAGAATCAACAACCGACATTGAGGGCGATACACTTGACGAAAAAGCCGAGTCGGGGCAGGAGACAAAAGACTCCATCGACAACGAACGAAACTCGCGGGATACCACAGGTAGTAGAAGGGTTTCCCAAGCTCAGACCGTCAATGAGGCTCCTGAATTCGTACCTTTACCGTTCACGGTTCCCGAAGCAAATGAAGTCCGATCGGACGATGATCGATCTTCCATTGCCACTTTTGCTGACGATGCCGACGATGCCACTCCCGCAGACCCTCATAAACATAGGCCTCGTGCAAGGCGATTATCTAGGGGTTCCGTCTCGCTACTTCGAAATTCTTTCCAGGTATCCGAGCGCAGTGGCGGGGGCGGAGGCGATAGAAGTCTTGCTGAGGCAGGCCAAAGTACCGAAGAGCTGGTGACGGATAGAATACGCCAATCCGACGACGATGACGGGTCTCTTGCAGCCACCGTTGACGACGAGAGTATAAGCGGAGCAGATGTGCAGTCTGTCGTGGAAGAAAGTGAACAGAACAGTGTCCCTGAAGAAACCGAGCTTGGCCGTCGAAGCATTGAAATCCATGCTCAGTTGGGTAAAAGGGATGAGGAATTGTACAATGGCGATAACAGTATGTCGCAAGGCATTGAGATATCGCAGCCAGTGTCTGCCACACCTGATTCTGTTGTTGGACTGGAACAGCCGCTTGACATGGACAAGGCAGATACGCACCTAGCAGAATCACGACGAGATGAAGAGAAGATCTCCGAGACATGCCGCCCGCCTTCCACCGACCCTAATCTTCCTCAATCTCACGAGAAAGCGAAGTCGGTTGCAAGCGTCACATCAATTCCTGCAAGTCTGACTAAGGAACGTTTGCCGAGATCGCTTTCGAGAGTGGCCATGTCATATCGAACTAATGAATGGGCTAAGCATCTGAGCCATGCAGAGTGTCCCGAAGCCGAAGAACTGCCTATGCCCATGCACTCGACGACAGTGACAAACAAAGCAAAAGAGCCAGAAGAGCAGCCTGCCCCTGTAAATATCGAAGAACTTCAGAAGACCGCAGAAAATGGTGGCCCTTCACCAGGTGTGAGAAGGTCCTTTTCTATAGCCTCGGAAATGGGCAACCCTGCAAGCGACTCAAGGCAATCGTTGAAGCAAGAACTTCCTGCAGTTACCGATGTTGCAGTCCCGATGTCCCCCACTGGACGAGACTCGCCCTTTGGGCAGCGAATTCCTCGATCCTCGACAGCTGCGCCTGCAGCCACCTTGAAAAAGATACCTTCTGGATTAAGACATTCATCCTCCACAATCATGCCAATCGCCGAGGAATTCATAGGTCAGGCCACAAACGACTTGATTACCAAAGAAGTTCGCGAGCGTCCACAACCTCTTTCTAGACAGTCTTCTGTGGCCGCTTTCGATACAAGGTCACAACTGTCCGTGCCACCCGCCGGTCGATCCCCAGCACCAGGCGTTGTCTCTTATGCCAGCCCACAGACTTTGATCGGGCAACGGGAGATGTTCCTTCGGACTAAGTCCCAGGGAACTCTGTTGTCCAACAACCCGGAGCCGACTTTTTTGAGCCAAGGAGCCGAAAGCGATGCTGGCTCGCTCCACGACTATTCCATCTATGCTGCAGCTCTCTGTTTATCCGACGCAGACGACGTTCCCCTTAGCCAGAGGAAGGAGATTATGCGCCAAAGCAGCATGATGTCACTATCGCGTTCTTCGGTGCAACCAACAGTGACGCATACCCGGCCTCTCCCTGTCCATGACAGCACCGAAAGCTTGGCGTTAAAGTCTCATCAGCCGAATCGATCATCGATGTTGCCTTCCGTTGTGGCCAGAGAAGCTCAGTTAGCAAGCTTTCGTCAATCCGTACAGCATGACCTCCGCTCAGGAAGTCCGGTGGTAATCACTTCGGGACGAGAAACCCCTTTCAGGTCAGCGAGTCTGCTTGCTGGTGGACGAGAGGTCGAAATTCAACGCAACATCGAGATGCAACGCAGCGTGCTGATGGCGCAGAAGGAGGCAGAGGCACAACGCCGAGAGATGCAGAAGCGAGAAAAGGAACATGTGGATCGTGCTTTTGATGAACGTATGAGAAATGGCGACATGCTGGAAGCTCATCGAGCTGCTATGCGCAGGATGCAAAAAGAGGCAAAATAATTCGCTCGACGTGTTCACGCCGCATGGATAAGCCTGGCGGGTATTTGACAAGGCAGGAACAACCTGCAGGTCCTTCCTCCCAGTACATAATTTTTCTTCTTTCCGCCTGACGAATCTCGACGGTTTTCTTCTTCTTCTTTTTTTTTTTTCTAGAAAAAAGATGGTCTTCGTTTGGAGGTTTTAATTTTATTTTCTTGGTCGTCGTCCCTTTTTACATCGTTCGCCCGACGACTTGGCTTTCTGGATCTTGACGAGCCTTGGAATCTAGTTTCCGCCGTTTATTGTGGAGTTCCTTAAGTCGCTTGTCTTCTCTTTGCTTGAAGCGGTCCGCAAACTTATTTTCGATACCAAGGCGCAGTGGAGTATTAAGCGAACAGATCACGGCAAACAGTGCGTTGGACAAGACGTATCGATTAACCTCCAGTCCAGACTGACGCATGTCCATCTCTTATAGGATGAAAATATGTCGCCTCAGTTCTGTTTTTGTTTTCTTCCCCTTTTCTCTCTAGTTCCTAGAGGTAGGGTCTGGCATGTCATGAACCAAATGGTCGACACGTCTTCTTTTTGGCCCGTGGCTTTTCGTAGAGCTTCCACTCTACTGTAGATATATCACCTTAATTAATGCACAATGTTAATATAATGCCTTTAAAAAAACAGCTCCTTGTTTCCGACACTCAAAAGTGGGCGTGAACAGGAGCAGCCGTCTGCTAGAACCCAGTAGACGCGGGTGAAGTGAAAAAGTGAAACCACAAAGCGATCAACCATCAATCAGTCGTCTTTGAACTGTCAAGCCGCGAAGCTCTGTACTAGTTAAAACATGTAGCGGAAGAAAAGAAAAGCCCATTTCCCCATCTGCGTGTTCAGAATGTGTCGCCAAAGGGATTATACCCCGTCCCACTTGCACTAACTTTCTCGTGACAAACAAGTCTGCACTTGGACACCACCCGCGACCGGGTTTCTCGTGAAATTTGAAGTAGCAACCGAGCTGGGCGTTTTCTCCTCGTCAGACCAAACAAGGGTCCGTACACAGGGTTGCTCGGACGCCTGATGCGACTGCTTGAGGGGATAAAGCGACCGGGCAGGCTCTAAGTAGGCGCCATTCTCTGCGTCTTGTTCAGCTCTATCTCTTCGCGCAAATATATTCCGCAAGAATCTTGGAACCGAAATATTGCGACGAGTGCTAAATAGTAATGGGTTGTGGCCAGGTATCCTTGTTGTCGTGGCTGTGGGGTCTGCGTGAAGGGTGTCATGACTATCGAGTTGTTGGCATGATTGGCCGTGCATGCTCTCATTTCCAAGCGACATGTGACGGGTAGACGGCCCAGGAGAACTGAGAGAATCTGCCTTTGATGGTGCACTGGATGTTCCTGTGAGTCAACTGTTCATGTGTATAAGAGAGCATTGTGTCCAGCCACCTTACCTGACATTGCTTCGCAGGAGACGCGAGCCGAACGAGCTCTCTCCCACTGAAACTGCTTTATCGGGATCGTATTCCCGTCTCAGGCCAGGAAACAGAGCACCCAGACCGAAAAAGAGGGCGATTTGCCGATAGTGGTTGATGGCGTCCTTGGTCAGCCCAAAGAATATAAAGATGGGTATAGCCGTGGATATAGGGACATAACAGTTGTTCATCATCGCCCAATCTATCTGGCTCGACGTGACAAATAGAATTGTGTTCCAAGGCAGTGGTGACGCGTGATTGTGGACTTGATCATAGTTATACGGTTTAATACCGTGCATCTGTAAGATGTTGTAGGTTGTCAAGGCGATAACCACTGGCAAAAAGGGGATGAGTATAGTGATGACCATGAGGTAAAGCTTTCGTCGTGTGCGCTGGCTCCTCTGCTGCGCCATGCGATTGCTTGACAGTGCTGTCTCTGTCGTTTTCGTGACTTGTCGAAATCTCTTGTAGATGAGGACTGCAAACGGCGCGATCGGGTGTTAGAGCTTAGAGCAGTTCAAGCTTTAATAAAGCACATCGATCTTAAAAGTCGTCTCTGAAGGGCACCGTTTCCTTTTGAACAACTCACCTGCATAGCCGGCCGTGATGAGGGCGAAGACGGGCGGCGGAAGCACAAAGAGCAACAAGAAGGGCCAGGATGGATGAGGAACCCAGGAGCAGCCTATAAGTGTGCCGACGATATGGCGTTGAGCTGTGAGCGGCCACGTCATGACCAGCTGGACAATGGGAAAGGGAAAGATGATGAGTGCCTGGAACAGGTTACGACGACGTCGTTCCTGGACGGTGAGGGCATTGGCCCGCATCAAACCGACCTGCTGGGCCAAGTTCCGCACAATGGCCAACAAACAGGTGATGTACAAGCCGATGCTGAGGTTCTGAATGTAGGCATCGACATCGCACCAGCCGTGCCCTGGCCACCAGGACCTGATGTTGTCGTTTCTCCAGATCAATGAGTTCACAATTGTGTCGAGATTCTTAACCTCGAGATTCAAAATGAACACCACTGCTGCGAACTCTCCGTTCTTGTAGAGCAATCGAAGAGGCACGAGGCAGGTCAGGTTGGCAATAGCCGCTAGGAGCACTCGACATACCAAGTTTGCCGTTAGTGCTGGGGTGGTGAAAGGAGGCATAGGCTCGGCCATGGCCATGATGGTCGTAGTGCCACGAGGGTCGAACCAATGTGCGTGGGATGATGATTCCATGACTTTTGGATTCTATAGGACGGGCAAGAAGGATTGACTTGGCGGAAATGAAAGTGGTTGATGGATAGAACGGTGGTTTGAGCAACAAGAAGGGCTGTCATCTCAACAAGAACAGAGTGCCGGCAGAAAGAAGGGACAGACAAAGAAGCATCAAAGATGCATCTACTTCTCGCAGCTCTGTGCAACTATCCGCTTAGACTGGTCAGACAGACAAGATGGTCGTCGTATCACGGCCACGGCGGAACAAGTGCCCCTTATAGCCTTTGCAGACCATTATCAATAACAGACAGAACCCGGCCATCTCCTCCATCTTGCACGAATGTGATGCTCGAACTGATTGAGACTTCCTGTATAGAGCTATTCAAGGCAAGGGTGCAACCAGCTGTAAGCTTCTGTCCGTGATTTGGCGCCCTTGGATGCTTTCAATAAGATCCCGAAGCCAGAGTCCGAGCGAGGCAACGATAGGCAAAGGACCATCAATAAGACGGCAGCAAACAGCTTCGCGTTCGCGTTGCGCATCGAGGAAAGGGCAAAGGGGGGGGGGGGGGGGGGGGGGGGGGGGGGGAAATAGGAGCTCTCGCTGCATTTCCTCTCGCATCGAGACGTCATCAGACTCATCATTCCACTGCTGCAGCGGAAGCAGCCGTTGTAGAATTTTGGCTTACAGGTTAGAATAGACCAGCGCTTATTGACCGTTTGAAGTTTGCCAGTCCGGAAGCTGACTCTATTGAGGCTTCTATTGACACCCAAATCGGGATGTGACACTGCCGGCACATTCCCAGTGTGGCGTCGTCTGGCGGACCACAGCCTGCAAAGCACGTACATATGAGATGCTCAGATGAAGAAACGAGGCTCCCTAGTCCTGTCCCGGAACTGTTCACAGGAGTGCCTTCTCGCCACCAGGCCGGCACGACTCTTCTCGTAAAAGTCGAGCTCGCGCGATGTCGGCGGCTCTCGCGTGGGATAGTGAAAGCCACATGCAACCCCATTTTGGATGTTGGAGACATGGGAAGTTTATCAGGACACCAGGTCCAGGTCCTTCGTCGCAGACTGGAGACAGGAGTCTCTGCTGCGATTACAGAAAATCAACGCGAACGGGGTGCGTGAAGAGAGAAGACATATCGGGGGCAATGGACGGCCGTGAAAGGAAGAGATGCCACCAGGCCTAGACCTGATGACGAGAGGCTCACCTTGGCCATGTGGCTTCATATGTAGGTACCTACGTACCCACGAGCCACAGGCATTGAACCCGAGGTCTTCTGACGCAGCCTCGAATGAATCTGAGCGAGAGGCCAGGAGACTGAGGCGTCGGATGCTCATTGAATCGTGGCCATGCTCGGGGCAGCGCAACCGCTGAGCACCGACTAGCCTTGAGAAGAAGTCTCGTGCACTAGCCGCAGCCGTCGACCTACGTGAGGACCACGATGCTACATGTACAGTGTGTTTGGGTAAGTCTATACAGAATTGGCGTGGACTGGAGAGTTTCGGGTTTACTTACGACCCACTGTACCAGGCACCCCTAGAACCACTTGTACCCGGAAGGAAGTACTAGCAGATACCTACCGACTAGGTACTGAGTAGTACCTAATCTGTAGGGGTAGGTGGGTAAGTACATTGCGGTACCGTGCATACAATGTATCTCCCGGGTGCTTATCACTGCAGCTAGCAGGTGGCAGGTGGTCTGGCACCAGTCTGGCACCTTTGTCGCCTCCAGAAATGCCGCGGCGCTGGAGCGCACCGGTCCAATCACAACCGACTGCCAGCGCCGAATTCTTCACGCGTCCCGACACCAAAACGCGAAAGCCTGCTTGGCCTCCGCACTGCGAAGTAGCCCAACCAGTCAGCAAGACGCAAACGCGTGCCATGCAGGGGCGAGTTTCCAGCGCACTTTTTAACCTCAGCCAACACTGGACCAAATTGGCATGAGACCAGCTCCCCCGAACTTCAACCAAGAATATTGTGGCTCGCTTCACGTACCGCACAAAGCAAACGCACATCGCCTCATTGCACCCGCACGCATCGCATCGCATCGCATCTCATCTCTCTGCTCTACCTCTCTGCCGCTCTCTTCCACAACAATGTCTTCCTTCCTCCTCCGTCGTGCGACCGCCGCCTCTGCAGGCGCCGCCCGCTCCTTCAGCACCTCGTCTCCTCGATCTGTTGCTCGCATCTCCATCATTGGCAACCTCGCCGATACGCCCGAGGTGCAGGCCACCAGCTCCGGCGGTGAGGTCCTCAGATATGCTGTCGCCAGCAATTCTGGCCCCAAGGACAACCGCCAGACGAGCTGGTTCCGCGTCACCAGCTTCGCCGACGGCCCTCGAAGGGACTTTATGCTGAGCTTGACCAAGGGGTATGTTGCCTTGTCCCCCGCCCTGAAAAAACCTAAATATATATAGAGAGCTGTTTCGAGTTTGTTCTTGGGCGGAACTGAGCATAATTCCATCGATACAACTGACACTGAAGCAGTACCATGGTGCTCGTTGAGGGCGATGCCAGCATCAGCAGCTACCAAGATAGCAACGGCCAACCCCGGTCCGGCTTGAGCGTCATTCAGCGTACGTTTCTTCGTCAATAATCTAAAGGTGGCAAAACATGTTCTGACAGATACACTTCCCTACAGGAAACATTGAAATTCTCAAGAGACCTCAAGCCGCTGGTCAACCCGAATGAAGCTCTCCCTTGATGGATATGGCATGAACCAAGAGGGGGGCTATGGGACGATTTGATTCCGCAATGATTACGATGCTGTTTGTTGTTCCCCCTCAAACAAAAAAAAAAAAAAAAAAAAAAAAAAAAAGTCTCCGCTCCCGGAAACTTCTCGTTTTATTTGTTTCATGTGCCTTGTGCACTTTTAGCCATGGCTCACACGACGGTCTGTGGCCATTTTCCTGTAAAAAAAGTTTGAAGGGCGCTACCATCTTATGTAATTCTATAAATGACTAACAGCCATACCTCGATTGTTTCCTGAGCGTGTGCATAATACCCACGGTGAGGGTGGAGGCTCTAATTGTGGATTACTGCATTCCTAATCTCCCCCATGTCGATACTCATTCACGTCAGTGACACGCTGTCCATGCATCCGTAGCCAGCTGCGACGCCGCCTTCTTCGCTTTTGTCACCTTTTGTCCTAAGCAACCAGCCGGCCTCCTCGTTGTGAAGAATCTCTCCTGATTGTTGGTTCCAAAGACAAGCGCCATAAATGCCCAGCTCGTTGATAACATTACCCTCTTCAAGTTGACCATTGCGGAGAATCAAGTTTCGCTGGGTTTGAGGCCTGATGAGTTCCATCAAGATAAAGGATCCCCAACAAGACTCAGGTATCGACTGTAAGTGTTCAGGAATAGCCTTGCCATAGATGTTGTTGCCTCCACCTTCTCGCTGCGGCTTCAGCACGTAGTCCTGACACTGGTCTGGATCAAGTGCCATCTTTCGTGCTGCCAGCCCCATCTCGGATGTGTCCATGGGATAAATATTCGTAAAAGTCTTCCACAGCTCAACAGCTGAGGGAGTGTCATCTTGAATGAATCTGCTCAGAATTGATGCCTCGCTCGGAGAACGAGGTGTGGCCAGCACCTGCTGTACTTTCTTGGTCCCAGCCAGCTGTGTCAAGACCGAGGGGCATTTAATGGCGTGAGAGCGTTCCAGGTGACATCTGGCATCCCAAGCTCGTTGGCTAGGATAGTCGCCCGGACCATAGCCCGCTCTCATGTAGACCACGGCAACCTCATACTTTGCCTCCGGGTTGATGAGGCTGCTGTACAAAAGCTCGCGCTTCTCTGTCTGGGCCAGGGCGGTGTATTCCATAATGTCGGCAAAAGCTAGACGAAACACGGGTATCGCTGGTGAAGACCTGGCCAGTTGATACTCAAGATGGCGCTGATCCCAAACGTTGCGCTCGTCTGCTTGAACTAGGAAGATGATACACTTGGTATGCCCGGGCTGGGGAGCACCGTAGGCGTGATACGCAGCTTCCATGCCACCAGCCAATCCCTCAATAGCATTGTTCTCGGGCAGGTCTAGCATGCCGTCCAGAACAGGTTGCTGCAAGAAAGGATAGGCAGTTTTGGACAGGTACGCGTGTAGTTGTGCGGTGCGGACGGATAAGCCGGCAAAAGATGAGGCGATGGTGTTGAATTCTACTTGCTTCAGCTGATCGAGCGGAGGCAGCACAGAAGCGTCTTTGTGAGCCATGTAGTCAGACCTGAATAGACCGAGTGACAGCGGCTACTTGAAGATCAGAACCCATTTCAAATCTATCGCCTTGATTATAGGCAACTTCAATGCCTCTCACCTGCGTATAGCCCTCCGACTTGACTGTTTGGTGGACGGCCCATAGATCACGGACAAAATCATCGCCATCAATCACCCTGGTGCGCGAGTGTCAGTATGAGCGAGAGTTCGTGGGCACTATTTATGCAACGTACTGCTTCACAATGTCTGCTAGGAATTGTTCGTCCCTGCTGACGGCGGCATACAATTCATTGTACGCCCTCTGTGCCGCAAGGCCTTCTCTGAATGCGTTTCTAGCAATGCCACTTGGAAATAGCGTCACGGGTGCCGGCACCGCAGCAATACTGTTGGGATCTGCTTCTGCTGCAATCACTGCCGGAGAGGGTTTGACCACCAGGCCGTGACCAGATGCCCAGTCCTTGATGATTTGCGCAAGAGTTTCGCGCTCAACACTCGTCAGGTGCGGGGGTAACGGGCAACTCGGCTCAACGCCCAGATCAGGCGGGGTCTCCTTCGTCATCTTTCTTCTTTCTTTCTTTCTTTCTTTCTTCTTCTACTTGGTCGTTCTTCTTCTTCTTCTTCTTCTTCTTTTCTGCTGTCCTTGTTTACTCTCTCAGCTTTGTGAAGGAGGAGCAATACGTCTGATGAGCGAAGCGCAGAAAGATGTACCGCAGATGAAGAGGAGAATCCTATGAAGCTGGTGTGAATCTGGCCACTCGAGCTTACAAATGGCTCCAGTCGCGAACCGAATTTGGTGATTCTAGAAGCCCCCCAGAGCCCAGCGTCGCCTGGCGCGTTCCACTATGTAACAACTAAATGCGGGGCGTGTCCTCCCTAAGTAATTCCCTAAACGCCAGCCACCAGACACTGAGCAGCCGATGCGAGGTGAAAGGTGAAGTTTTGTTGATAGGAGCATTCACTTCCACGAGGTCACGTGCCACTCTACAACTGCCTGCGCACTTCTTTCTTCCTATTCCGCAGCTGCGGACAACTGATGCAAGTGGGTCAGCCCAAACGCTGCAATCCAGATTCCGGGCTTTCAACTTCCACGTCTGACGCGCAACGCTGCGGTCGACCAATCTATCACCAAAGGTCACAAGCATGAAGTTTGACGTCCAGAATCCGCTGCACAATCGGGTTGCCAAGCACCACATATTGAAGTTCGGAAGTGAGAACTAGAGTTGTTATTGGCGCGGGGCCATCGATGGCGGCCGTTGAAACAGTCCAAGTCTCACGTAAGTTCACTCTGTTGGTTCTGCTCCTCACATGCCATGTGCTGGCCAGATATGGTCTTCTCACCCTCGTCTTGAAATGATAGACTCAACTTGCCACCACGTGACGGAAGAAGTGAAGCTTTTCATATTCTTCCTTCTCGTGTTTCACTCGACTCGGGATTTTGCTGACATGCTTGCTTGTTCAGAGCATCGACCGTCTCTTCATGTCATTAGTCAATGGAGGACACGCGGCAAACGGATCCCTTTCTATGGGATGAAAGTGCTGTGGTATCTGAGCTCTGTGCGCTCCCTCGCCCTTGCTCACGCGACCTCAATGAACTCGCTATTAGAGTTCGAGAAAATGAGATCGATGGACATAGTCTACTCACCTATGATCTTGTCGGAGTAGCCAGCGGTCATGATCTACGAAATGAACTCTACCAAAGCCTCAACGTCAGGCTTATCAAGCACAAGAATTCTTTGGGCGAGGCCATCATGAAACTGCGGCGTCGAAGCCGGTTGTTTCAGCAGTGGAAAATAGAACATTTGGATGGAGTAGAACATGACGAGCAGGAACCGCGTGGCCATGTTCGAGAGACGACGACTTCTGTGCGAATGACCCCACAGTCGGATATCACTCTTCCTCCTTTGCGAAGCTCAACGGTACTGGATGGGCCCAGCGTCGCCACTCCTTCTCTGGCATCTGCAGTTCAGGGGCCTGACTCTGTGGCTTCTCATGACGACCCTAGAGATCCTTACCACGGACAGAGTGAGGGCCACGACAGTGGTAGGCCATCGGCAGCCAACATCTCAGTAGAGGCTCCTGATGCACCGCCGATCATTGGCAGTAGCACCCCGACGAAACAGTTGAAGAGGAAAAGAGTCGCACCTCAGCTACTACAGGAGCGACCAATCAACTCATTTCCTATTCCTCTCGCGACTGAAGCGGACTTCTTATTGCGTGATGAAGCGAAAAACATCAGTGTTGCTCAAGGTTCAGCCTTTGTGCATGACAACGAGGACGAGTTTGCATATCTGGGGGCTGGTGTCGTTGTTGTCGAAGCTGTAAAATCACCATTCACATCGCTGACGCGCCACTTGCACGGAGCGGGAGACGCTATTAGCACTCCGGTTCCAACCAATTTCCCCCCTGGAAAAAGACAGGTCATCAACAAAATCATGAGACGGGTGCTAGTCAAAAATAATCGCAGAACGAATGCTCTGGAGAGCGGTGCTAGCGGCGCTGAATCGGTCGCTTCTTTCGACGAGTCGGAATCGATTCTAGGCATTGATGATCTGCCAGACGAGCTGGATAGGGAAACTTTAGAAGAGATGGAAATTGAACAAGCAGAAGCAAGCAAAAGGCCCGAAGCAAGATCAAGGTTTCTATCATCAGACAGAGTTCAAGAAATTCTCAATGAAGAAGTTTCGGAGATGATCAAAGATTGGGCCGAGAGAAAGCTTCCTAAGTACTGCCTAAAAGCACATGGTGTTTGGAAAGACGCTTCTAGACGTGGCATCAAAGGCGAGCTTTTTGTGAGGGCTATGAAAGAAACCAAGAGGTGTGAGGACAGGATCAAGAAGTTGCAGGCGGAAATCATTGGTCAAGGCTGGGAAAAGGAGCGAGACCTTCGTCTGCAAGCAAAGTGCTTGGAACAGAGTGTGGAAGATCGATCGTATCATTCCTGGCATGCTGATATTTTAAGCTCGAGGTTTGAACCTTCACAACCGCCAAAGTCGTCCATTCAGTCGACGAAGAAGGTGCTGGCCAAGCGAAAAACGGGCCATGTGGCATCAGATGAGGAAATTTTGACAAGCTCCGATGATGAGAGCTTTATTGTCGACGACGGCACGGTGGCTGAGACAACTCCCCATGTTGATCTGGCTCAACTCCCTCCTCCTACACGAATAAAAAAGTCCCAAAGCCCGGTTTTGTCCCCTGCATCTCCCATTTACATCGACTTGACACAAATCGACTCAAGCGTTCCAAATACCCCCAGGAAAAAGTCTGCTACCAGCGACGCAGATCTTGGCATCTCCGGACAACTCGTTTCTTCACTCGTTGAAACGCCACTGCGAGACAAAGTTACGAAGCAACATGGACTGGAGCTTACACCTCACTCACAATTACAATCTTTGTCATGGCCCGCTAAGTATCATGATGTCAAGCGCATTGCCAGCTATGGACCACACTATTGGTCCAAACAAAAAGAGCGCTATTCTCTAGTGATTTCTCTCCTCTGGAGATTAGGGCATTCGAGACGGTCTTCTGTGCTTAAGCATGTGCAGCAGAACGACGTCCAAGAGTCTTTCATCTTAACAGTTGCTAGACATATCTCCAACCCAGTTCGAGACGTTGGTCGTCTTGTGGAGCCAGGTCCCGATACACTCGCCTTTGATATAACAAGATTGTTTCTATGTTTTTTAAAGGTCAAAAATGTGAAGGAATCGAGGCTAGCCGGTCTGAAGTCCTCCTCGCTCCATAGACTGAAGGCTCAACAAGGTGGGAATAGCTGGGCGGTTTTGCATGGCTTTCTCACACAGATGGCACCACTTTTCCCTCAAGACAATCAGATCTGGCGTGAAGTCGTGTCTGATGATGAAAACATGGACGACGACGAGGAGGAAGGCGATCTATTAACCTCGCGAAGGGCTGCCCGCAAAGAAATAATCCAAAACAAAGATGCTGTAGATCTTCGTGAACGAGAGAGGCGTCGCGCCGAGGAGCAAGAGGCTCGTCGTCTTCGTCTTCGCGCTAGCCTGGGCACCGCCGTCGCGATGTCTAGCGACAAGTCCCGCCTCATCATCAACGAATCCAAGCAAGATGATCAATCATTCATTTACATCAACCAACACATCGGAAACCGAATAAAAGATCACCAAATCGACGGCGTCCGATTCATGTGGAACCAGATCATTCAAGATTCAGCTGTCCGTCAAGGGTGTCTTTTATCGCATAGTATGGGCCTCGGCAAAACCATGCAAGTCATCACACTTCTCGTGGCAATTCAAGAATCGAGTAGATCATCAGACCCGGGCGCAGCATCTCAAATTCCCGAGGATCTTCGGCAATCCAAGACGTTGGTCCTGTGTCCCGCTGGACTGGTCAACAATTGGATTGACGAATTGTTGTTATGGGATATTGACAGACTCCTGGGCGGCCCTTATTCGATTGATTCAGCCTTGTCAGATGAGGAGCGCTTGACCACGGCCCAAAAATGGTCGCAAAATGGCGGCGTCTTGGTGATTGGCTACAACATGTTGAAATCGGTCTACGGTGGGCAGACTGGACATGAGTTTTTTGAAGAGCCGAATCTCGTTGTTGCCGATGAAGCTCATATCTTGAAGAACCCCGCGTCGCAGGTTCACTCGACGTGTTCTCAGTTCCGGACTAAGAGTAGAATTGCCATGACCGGATCACCTCTTGCAAACAATATCGAAGAATATTACTGTATGATCGACTGGGTCGCACCTAATTTCCTGGGTCCGTTATCCGAGTTTCGCGAGATATATGCAAATCCCATCCAACATGGCCTGAGCAGCGATAGCGTTCCTTCCGAGAAGCGCAGAGCTCTGAAGATGCTACAGGCTCTGAAGCAAACAGTTGCACCAAAGGTTCATCGAGCTACCGTCAAAACCTGCATGGAAAAGGACTTGCCACCAAAACAAGAGTTCGTTCTGTGTGTCAAGCCAAAGCCTTTACAGATCAAACTGTACAACTCTTATCTAGCAGCTACTTCCGAAAAAATGGTGCAAGATTCAACATCCAGACGACCAGCGGGTTTCGATCATTTGAGCACACTCGGATTAATCTGTGCTCATCCTTTTGTCTTCGTCAAAGAAAATAAATTCATGAACAGCGATGGAGAAATGGTTATCCCCTCAGACGCCCTGATAGAAACTATGAATTCATTTGGTCCTGTCTCGAGTCACCCATCTGCGTCGACGAAGACTGAACTACTGATCAAGATCCTGGATCACGCTCGAACCAAGGGAGATAAAGTACTTGTTTTCAGCCAGTCAATCTTAACACTGGACTACTTGGAGGCCCTTTTCGCGGAGCAGGGAAGACGTTTCAGTCGACTGGACGGACGAACTCCGATACCAAAACGACAGGAGTTAATTAAAACGTTTAACAACAGTCAGGCTGAATTTTACTTGATATCTACCAAGGCTGGCGGCGTTGGTCTCAATATACAAGGAGCTAATCGTGTGGTCATTCTCGATTTTGGGTGGAACCCAGTGCACGAACAACAAGCCGTCGGACGGGCTTATCGGATTGGTCAAACAAAACCTGTCACAGTTTATTATTTTGTGACCGCCGGAACCTTCGAGCAAGACTTACACGGCAGAGCGGTATTCAAGTCGCAACTTGCTTCTCGAGTCGTGGATAAGAAAAACCCCATTAGCTGGGGCAATAGAAACATGAGCTTGAGGCATCCCATTGTCGAGACGAAACCGAAGGATTTGACGGGCCACGTGGGAAAGGAAAGTCTTCTCGACGAGCTCATCACATACAGCAGCCACAATGGTTGTATTCGAGAAATCATTCCCACAGATACTTTTGAGGAGGAAGACGAAAAGGCACCCTTATCTCAAGAGGAGCAAAGAGAGGCTGACAACATGGTCCGGATGCATCTACTCCGACACAGTAACCCGGAGGAGTTTCAAAGGCTGAAAGAGTCAAGAGACTACCAATCTTCGTGGTCTACATCTCGCTTAAACTCCGTACCTCACCGCATGCCTTCTAATGGAGCCGAAGCGACCCACATTCCTACTCTAAACATGATCGACGTTGACGATGTTCACTCACGTCCAACGTCAGGTCCACAACTCGCAGTTGAATCACCATCAGGGCCAACGGTTACTGGTGCAACAATTCCAGCCGCGGACCCGTCTGCGTCCGCTTTTAGAGTATGTTCTCCATCGATTGGCCTTTTTTTTTTCTTGACTAACCTCTCTTCGTAGACAAGCATACAGAATCAGGCGGCTTTGATGCCCATTCCCGGAGCGCAAACATATTTCGGCAATGATACGCGAGAGTCACCGAAATCTCAGGCAGCCTCTGAGCCTCAGGACTCCGGAACCACAACAGAGTCCGCAGAAACACAAGACAAGCGCAATCCTTTCAATTCTGTGATCAAGAGTCCACTGAAAGATAAGTTTAGAGAAAAGATGGCCGAGAAGTTGGATCGGATTTTACAACGGCATCCTGCATATCCTAGATCCCCCCCGATCGAAGTTCTAGACAACGTCATAAACATTATACACATGACTCGTCAAGGTCTCAAGCTTGGCTTCTTGCCAGACAGTAAACACTGGAATATCCTTATTGAATTCGCCGGGAATGATAGATTTGTCATTGCCTTGATGGCCGGGGTTTTGAAAGCGGAGTCTCTTGCCAACATGAACCCTGACGAATTGAACAAGACCTTGGAAGCACTGAAAGGCCTGTCTCTGAGCGATTTTATGGCTCAGGTGAGGCAAAGCTCGTCACCTTCAGTGACGGCTGGGAATTCATGTAATCTTCTTTAAGAAAAATAATCACACTCGCTTGTCTTGCTTCGGAGAGAATGCAGCTAGAGATTTGAGGGGTTTGCACGTGCCTTGGTTGGCATTTCCTTTTTTTTTTTTTTTCCTCAGTTCTTCTCTTCTTTTTTTCCCCTGGTGGTTTATGTTTGCAATGTTGATACCCATGTAAGAGACCCACGAGGGCTACACTTTTCAGCCACGTCGTTGAATTGCGAACGATGCCGGATGTGAGTGCCTCGGTGTAGCCGCCTCCTACCAATAAAGAGGAGCTAGACCACGCAGCTGAATTACATACATAATGACAACTTGATTGATTGCCACGGGTGTAATGATCATGCGCAGTGTTGGGCACAGGGAGGAGTTGTCCCTAAGGACTGCATATTAGGCACATACCAGGTATTTCTGTAGTTGAAGTGCTCGGGAGCTGTTGCAGCAAGGAAGCAGATAACATGAGAGTTGGTCCCTTACGTTGTAGCCTCACGGATAAGATGAGAGATGGTTCACCAAGTACCTAGGTACTTAGGTACTTGGTGCCTACCTACCTCTTTATTTACCTTGTACCTAGGTAGGTAAGTACATAAGTACCTGGTAGTTTCGCCTGAGAGTTCTGCAGCCTCATCGGATGCGTTGGGTCTGGTTGTTGAGTGGTTGGCCAATGACAGCCGAGGTATTAGCGAGAATTGGCTGGCGACGCTTGCAGTGGTGGGGCTGGCTGAAGCGTCCCATCAATGATGCCGCGGCTGCGGGCGGCAGGAAACCGGGCTGCAGGAGGCGAAACGTTCATACTCTGGCCTTCGCATTTTCTGCCACTAGACGCCCCTGGACTTTTCTATCCTCAAAACCCTCCCCATCCTAATCTATCTCGTGCATTGGTAGCCCAGCGACCGCTTTGCTGATTTCTGCGAGTCTCATCAGACTGACGCGTTCGACGTTGTCAATTAGCGCCTGCAGCTGGTGCACCGCCCCAAACTTGTCCAGTCTTTTCCGGACTCTCCACGTCTGGACTTGCAACCTCTGGCCTCTCTCCCAACAGTTGTCAATCGCAACTCGGCTTTCCGCAGCCCTGATTACTTGCCATCAAACACAATCCGGCCGTCGTTCAACGCGATCTCGGCACGCTACCGATTTTGGCATTGAGCCCCTATAAAGATGGATTCTGTTCTTCGCCAGTCCAAGGCCATGTGCCCGTTCTTGAAGGCCGCCTCGCCCGCCACTCTCCGTGCTCTGTCTACATCGGCTCGTCCAAAGCCATCGCCCTGCGGAGGCACCATGTCCAAACTTCAGGTCCTTGCCCACCGCTGCCCCGTCATGGGCCAGGCCATGGCGGTTCAACTGGCCAGAACGGGTATCGCCGCGACAGGCCTGCGTGCCTTTTCCGGTCATCATCAGGCCGGCAAGGCTCGCATTCACACCAGCCGGCTTCAGGAGGCGAGACCTGTTGATGCGCCCGTCATCGAAGGTCATGAAAATGGTGCGTACTGACAAAACAAGACGAGAGTGGTCTTTTTGCGAATGCGAGGGCTCATATGCTGATCATCATGTTCTATAGTTCGCCACACCCTGGGCCGCAAAGTATCCATTGGCAAGTTCAACTACGAGGGCTTCTACACTGCCGAGCTGGACAAGAAGCACAAGGACAAGTCGTATAGATATTTCAACAACATCAATCGCCTTGCCAAGGAGTTCCCTCGTGCCCACATGACAAACAAGGACGAACGGGTCACGGTTTGGTGTGCCAATGATTATCTTGGTATGGGCCGAAACAAGCGGGTCCTCAATACGATGAAGGAGACACTGGACGAGTACGGTGCCGGCGCCGGCGGAACTAGAAACATCTCTGGACACAACAGACACGCCGTCGAACTCGAGAGCACGCTGGCCAGATTACATGCCAAAGAAGCTGCTCTCGTGTTCAGCTCTTGCTACGTGGCCAACGATGCAACGCTCGCGACACTTGGCAGCAAGATGCCAGACTGCGTCATCTTGTCTGACAGCCTGAACCATGCTTCTATGATCCAAGGTATCCGTCATTCAGGCACCAAGAAGATTGTGTTCAAGCACAACGATGTAGCGGACCTTGAGGCTAAGCTTGCCTCCGTGCCGCTTCACGTACCCAAAATCATCGCTTTTGAGTCCGTGTACAGCATGTGTGGCTCCATTGGCCCCATTGAAGAGATTTGTGACCTGGCCGACAAATACGGTGCCATTACCTTTTTGGATGAAGTTCATGCCGTCGGCATGTACGGGCCAAAGGGCGCTGGCGTGGCCGAGCATCTCGACTGGGAGGCTCACCAGAAGGGCTTCACTCGAGGCACCATCATGGACCGCATTGATATCATCACAGGCACGCTTGGCAAAGCTTATGGGTGTGTGGGAGGTTACATTGCTGGTAGTGCCAAATTGGTCGACATGATCCGATCCTTGGCCCCGGGATTCATCTTTACCACATCACTTCCTCCAGCGACCATGGCAGGCGCCAAGGCATCCATCGAATATCAGATGGAGTATGACGGCGATCGCAAGCTGCAGCAGCTGCACACGCGTGCCGTCAAAGAGGAACTCAACAATCGGGACATTCCTGTCATTCCCAACCCCTCCCACATTATTCCGATTCTGGTTGGGAATGCCGAGCTGGCCAAGGCTGCGTCGGACATGCTTCTTCAGGATTACCAAATCTACGTACAATCAATCAACTACCCCACGGTTCCCGTCGGTCAGGAGCGGCTCCGCATAACTCCCACGCCGGGGCATACGAAGGAGTATCGTGATGAGCTTGTGGAAGCCATTGATCAGATTTGGACACGACTCGGCATCAAGCGCACATCACAATGGGCTGCCGAAGGTGGCTTCATTGGGGTGGGAGAGCAAGGCAAGGCAGAACAACCCCTGTGGACGGATGGACAGCTGGGCATTGAGGAGGCAGCCAAGGAGATGAAGGCGAACGGCCGTTCAAACAGCAGTTTCACCGAGGCGTTGCTCGAATGCCAGGGTAGAAACAGCACGGGGCTTTTTGGTCGCGTTGCGGCACAATAAGTTGTGGTGACTGACAATGGCTGGTTCAGCATTAAAAAAAATTCTTGATGATGCTGAGTGATAGTTGTCGTCGCCGTTGACATGACGTCGCTCTTGGGTTTATTCGACGGACAAGACATGGTTGTGATCTGTTTAGTATATGGTACTAATTATACGGCACGTCTCACCTACCTCGTTGTAAATGTGCCAATGTACTTTTCACTTTCTGTCCCACCACTTTTGTTGGGGAAAAAACGACGGCCCACATTCCGAACGTCGCCTTGGCCGAGCACAAGCACGATAGATTTCATGGGGTGAGCAAATGATTAGCCCGATCAGATGGTAGTTGTTTCTTCGGCTCTCGGTTTTGCCTAGCGCCAAAAGTCCTAAGGGTTGCCACACTGCCTTTTGCACTTGCGATGACTTGCCTCTTGGACTTTGCCTGGAAGGGCCCGCTAGCCACCAAGACCAAGCGAGGCCAAGCATACCAGGCCACTAGGCCGCCCCAGACCTGATGAGGATCGAACAAAGTGCCCGGGTATCTCGAGACCAGTTCGTCCACCAGATGATGTCAACGTGCGGGGGAAAGATGGGGTGGTGCCGTTGACTAGGTAGTCTGATGCGTCGACTTTTGTATCGTGACCTCGTTTGGCACCTTGGCGCACTCAAAAGGGATTGGACCGCTGGAAATAAGCATGCTGCTAGCTCTGCGCCATGTGACGACCAACGTCTGTCTGACTCAAAAACGCCTGCAAGTTTCTGCCAGCGACGATGCGTGAGCGTGCGGCGGTGTCGATCAGGTAGAACTTCTGGTGAAACACGAGGGTCCGTCTGTCCAGTCGCGAAACCTCATCCATCACCTCGTCTCTTGCGTTGAGCCTGCTCCCAGGAACCAGGACGAAATGGACATGGACATATGGACATGTGAAAAAGGGAGGGGGTTAGGTTAGGGGGGTTGCCAACAAACGACGATGGCGAGGCGGCAGGGCACTGGGCACTAGGCACTGGGCACTGGGCATTCATGCAAGGTACCACTGTGCTCGCCTCGCACCTCGCAGGAGGGCAATGCACGCCAAGGGATTTCCGTCTGGTGCTGGGAGCGGGTTGATTTGTTTGTTGGCAATACCGGCGACGGCCTGGGTCCTGACTGGCGTTGTGAAACACGATCCTCGCCGTCGGGCCGCACGCTGATTGGCCGGCAGCCACGAGACCGCCAGGCACGGGGGCGGAGCCATGGAGTTGCACCGCGCCTCCGTCCCGCGCAGCTGCCAGAGCCTGCCAGGCGCCGCACGGCAGCTGGACTCGGGCGGCCGTGGCTGGCCGCATGGACTGCCGGCGATGGACAAAGCGCGGTGGGCCCCAGGCCAACAAGCGACGGGCTCCTTCCTTGCGTGCTGCCTCCTTGTTTGGCACCAATTACCAGTCTGGTGCAACCAGAGCCGACTGACCTTGGAAGCTTGAACCATCGACGGGGCCATGGGTGGCGGCAATCTGCTGCGGCAGAGGATTCAACCTCCTCATGGGTCTGCAACTCGGGCAGCGTCAACCCAGGGCAATGTCATTGCGACCCTTGAGCTGGGAATTCGCGGACGGTTGTCGCAGGGGCGGCGTCTGGACCTTGTTTCCGTCCAACCCCCATCCAGATGTTCTCCCTCGGTTTTGTGATTCTTCCCCCAGGTTGGCTCTGGGTTTTTGCCATCATCGCCAACGCCATCATGCGCCGGTGACCACCAAGACGCAGCGTTGGCTTCACATCCGAATCAGACGGGTTGCTTCGGCTTATACCTCGGATACGCTCGCTCCACAGCACAACTCTGGACACACGCGCATACGCGCATACGCATCCATTCATCGCCTCAGGGCGCTTTTCTCGGCTTCTCCCCAAGACCAAAACCAGTACCAATATGCAACCAACACAAAAGGGCCCCAAGGCCTGTACGACCTGTGCCAAGGCCAAAGCTCGATGTATTCCGAGGACAGACGGGGGAGAGAAATGCGAAAGGTAAGCCGTTCGAGCCGTTCGAGTCGTTCGTGATACACTGGTCTTCCCATGCGGCTGTCGCATAGCTTCCAAACTTCCACACAGCTGTTACATGTGCTTCTGTGTCTCCGGCTGCTCTTGTGCCAGAGCCCAAAGAACAAAGATCTCTCTCTCTTTTTTTTTTTTTTTTTTTTTTTTTTTGTTTTTTGCTTCGTTTCTGACATGACGTAAAAAAAAAATTAGATGTCACAGGCTCAAAAAGGATTGCGTTTCTCGTCCACCTGCCCCTCCACGCGTCAAGAAGAGACCCAAGAGATCCAGAGTTGCTGAGCTCGAGAAGAGATTGAACGAGCTGTCGTCGCAATTCGAGAGTGCTCAGCCCAGCAATTCGTCTGCCAGCAACGCGGCCTCGTCGCCCACGTCAAGGCTGTGCAAACCCTCCGAGAGGTCCGACATGTACTCGTTCGAGCACCTGTTCCCGTCGCCCAGTCCGACCGGAGATGCTGGGCATGAAGAATCAGCGTGGAGTCCGGAGATCATGAAGGAGCTGGAGTCGCCGTGGCCACTACCCTCGGAGGGTGAGATGCTTCTCATGGTGTATCGGGAGATGTTTGCCCAATTCTTCCCATTTGTCCTCATCCCTCGAGAGATGTCATCTGCCGACTTGCGCTCCCGGCGGCCGTTTGTTTGGAAGGCCGTCATGCTTAGCGCGTCCATCTTCGACTCTACCAGGCAGAGCAAGCTTGGTGAGGTACTCTTGGCGGACATTGTCAAGGCATCGTTTGTGGACGGGTCTAGAAGTCTGGACATGCTCCAGGCTGTGGAGCTTCTGATCGGGTGGTATGTGTCCTCTTGGTGCCAGTCTGAAATGGATCCTTTGGGCGGCCGGAGTCTGCGGGACTGACTGATGCGCGTGTGTACGATACAGGTGGTACTTTGCCTTGAAGAGTCCTCAAGTAACCAATCTGCTGTTTCTGGCCCGGTCCATGTGCGTCAATCTGAGTGCCATGTCGTACGCATCGCAAGGTGAAGACGCCAAGTACGGCCCGCTGGACCACCTCAGAGCATACGCCGGCACGTACTATCTCAACACGATGTGGGTTTTTTCGAGTTCTATTTCCGTCTGGGCAAAGGCACTTGGGCCAAAAGGTTTCGGCGTTCTGACAGAGTTTATGCGCAGCGTCTTCACAACCAACAAGAAACCAGACGCCTTGATGCACACAAACCAGCTCGACTACTGCTGCAAGGTCATCGAGGCTACCATGGAGCACCCTTCCGACGAATATCTCATCCACCTCGTCAAGATTCAACAACTCGCGCAGACCATCTCCATGACCATGGCAGGCGATGGCATGGCGCCGCCCATGTCTCTTCCTCTGGTCATGGTAATACAGTCATTCCAAGATCAGTTGGATACCTTTCGCGCGTCCCTGCCACCGCACCTGAGTCAAAGTTGTACGTGTTGCATTTTGCGAGCCTCTCGGATATACCATACGCGGCTTCGACGCTGGTGTTTCGTGTCTCACTAACCTTTTTTTTTTTTTCTCTTCTTCTTTTCTTCTTCTTTTGCAACCCAAATTCCAGCAACGCTCCTATGCCACATCGCCGTCGCCGAGACCCTCCTCAAAGAAATGGCCATCTCCGACGAACGATGCCATCCCGAAAAGATGCAACCGTTGGATCGTCTGCAAATTCTCTGGTCATGCATCAAGTCGCTCAACGAATTTTTCGAAATCCGCTTCGCCAAGCCAGAAGTGGAAGGGCCTCGGTTCTTGTTGATCATGGCCTCGGACGTGGCCTACACCCTCATCACGGGCATGAAGCTCCTCACCCTTGAGCTCCCCGGCTGGGACCTGCACAGAATCATACAGAAACTCGACATGGTGACCATTTTCGACAGGCAAATCAACCACATCAATGACGTCATTCTCCAGCGCAGAAGCGGTCTGCTGTCTCCGGACCGATGCGCCACTGAAGACCCGCTCGAGCGCCTGGTACGGCTGATGAGAACCGCGCAGGAGCTCGTCAGTATGCACCTCAGTGGAGGATCGGCTCCTCTCCGCACGGCCGATGGCATGGGCGTCGACGACCCGTGGCGAGAGGTTGTCGGCGGAGCGCCGTGGGCCACTGACGAGAGCCTCGGTCTCGTCGACCTGGCCTCATAGAGCCACGAGGCCGACCATGTGCAGCATCGACGCAACACGAACTCATGGACATCCGCATGTGCTCCCCATCGCTGGACAAAGGGAGTAGAACCACGACGCATGTTTCACGAGTCGGCTGTTTTTGAAAATGACGAGACCAATTTACATGTACGCCTCGTGGCGATTCTGTTATTTAAAAAAGAGAGGTGGGAAAGAGGTACACCACGCATTGTCAGGCGTTTTTTTTTTTTTTCTTGTTTTTTTCCATTACTTTTTTTTTTTTTTCTTTGATGCTCGTTTTCCGTTTCTTTTCTCCTTTTTTTCAAGAAGATGAGAGTCGGCAAAGGCATACAAGGAAGTCACATGCGTCAGCGAACATTGATATCCCCAATCACCATTTCAGTCCAGCGTACGTGGTTAGTGTTTCTTCTTGTATCGTAGATGTTTAGTCGGTCTGGCAGTGGAAACGGCTGGCACGTCGGGTATATTTCATGTTGCAACACGTTGTCAGTTTGACGTGAGTTATGTTCAACCTTTTTTTTGGGGGGGGGGAAAGAAAATGAAGAGAAACCGGATACTCGTTTCTCGCGTACGAGACTGCAACAGCCTACGTTCTACCATGGCCGTGACGGACCGGATGATTTCTTGGGGTTTTGGAAAGCTGGGTGCCCGGTGATGAGGCGTTGGCGTTTGAATGGTGGGTGTGTGGAGGTTGGTTCTGGATGCGGAGGCGTTGGAGAAGGGAGTGTGGGCGTTGGGAGAGTATGCGGGGGGGAAACATGTATTTTCCGTACAGAAAAGATGTGGAAACCTGGCAAGTGATGGAGGATTATGAACACGTGCAGTTTCTATTATGCATGGGGGTTGGTTGAAAGCGTCGGGACGTAGATGCCACCCACACCTCAGCCCTCCTGCTCAACCTCGACAACGGAAAGCCTGGCCGAGGCCAACCACTCGACGTCCCCCCGCGCCGTTTCCGTCCGCAGCCCGTACAGCTCGTCTAGAAACGCGGGCACAAAGGACCCCGGGCCCCGGACGTGGCTCCTCGCGGCGGCCCGCTCGGCCGCCACGCCAAAGACGACCGTCCCTGCCGCGGCCGCCACAAGCGCATCCTCGTGGACGGCGGCCATGGCGCTCAGGGCCGTGCCGAGCGTGCATCCCGTGCCGGTCACGGTGCCGAGGAGCTCGTGCCCGTTGTCGACGCGGAGGGTGCGTCTCCCGTCGCTGAGGAGATCGGTCGGCCCCGTGAGGAGCACGACGCATTGTCTCTGGCGGGCGATGGACTGGACGAGGGCGGCGCGCTGGGCCACGGTGAGCGGTGGCGAGGAGGAGTCGACGCCTCGCTGGGTGACGGTTGCGCCGTGCACGGTCTGCATCTCGGCTTGGTTGCCCTTGATGATGGTGAAGGAGCCCGCCGACAGGAGGGTTTTGACGGCGGAGCGGCGGACGGATGTGGCTCCGGCGCTGGGGGGGGAGGGGGCGCCCGCGTATTGGGATTAGATTTGGTCTGCATGTGCATATCGTAGATAATCACAAGACGTTGGAGACATGGGTCTTACCCTACTGGGTCGAAAACGACGGGCCTCCCGGCCGCATTGTATGCCTGGAGAGCCTGGACATGGTTCTTGATGCCCTCGGGGGTGACGGTCCCCATGTTGAGAACGAGGGCACCACCACCCAGGTTTGCCAGGTCGGCGGCTTCTTCGGCGTAGTTGGCCATGATGGGACTGGCGCCTATCGAGAGGGCCACGTTGGCGGCAAAGTTCTGGACGACCTGCATGGGCGGAGCAAAGGGCAAAGGGCAAAGGGGGAGACAGGCACATGTCTGTCAGCGTCCTCTTCGTCTTGCTTGCTTGGTCCCAACCACGTCTAGAAAGGAGTCAAGTGGGAGAAACGCCTCACCAAGTTGGTCATGTTGTGCGACAGAGGCGCCTTCCTGCCCACGGCGGCAACAACACGGGGGATCTTGGCGCAAATCACCCGGCCCAGCAGGTCTCTCGACGCGGCGGCCGGGTCGGCGGCGGCCATGACGGCGCTCACCACCGCGATGCCGTCCAGACTCTTGTGCGGGGAGGCGCTCTGCGCGAGAACCGCAGCCGTGTTGGAGGCGTTGACGCCGCCGATGCAGACGGTCGGGGTGGACGGATAGCCCGCTTCGTGGAGGGCAGCGAGGATGTCGCGCAGGCCCGAAGGGCCGATGATGGATTTGGTGTCCTTTTTCCTGCTTGCGGGCGTTTCGGTGCGGCACGCGGGCACGAGTTAGAATGCAGCATGCCACGTTGATGGATAAGGAGCTTTTTTTTTTTT
>SRPV01000135.1:0-34787 GCA_018360135.1 Claviceps sorghi | reverse complement strand
CCTTTTATTAGCTTATAAAATATATAAAAACCTTATATAGCTATATAATATATATAAAAGCTCCCTTTCTATACTTTATAAGCTAAAAGAGCCTTTTTAGCTTTCCCTTTACTAAAAAAAAACTCTTAAAAACTCTTTAAACTATAAAGTTAAGTATACTATTTTAAATAACTTAAAAAATAGCTAAAACCTTTTAAAAGCTAATAAAGTTAGTATCTTAATAGCTAATAAAAGAGATAAGATTTATAAAAGAACTTATAAATACTTACTTTTAATAACTTTATAAATAAGTAAATTTACTAAATTTTAAAAGACTTTACTAAAGAATATATTAAAGAAGATAAATATAATAATAAGATATATAACTTTATTACCTTAAAGATTAATATTTTTACTAATATATATATAAGAAGTAATATTTTATAAGAGATTTAGTCTTAAGCTTTTTTAATAATACTTATAAAAAATACCTTTATATTCTACTTTAATACACTTTTAAGTAAATTTTTACTATTTTATAAGCTTATAACTTATATAAAGAATTACTTTAAAATAGAAAGTAATTAGTAATTTTATTAAATTAAATAAAATAAGCTTATTTATAGCAGAATTATTACTAATAACCCTAATAAAACTAAGTTATAGTACTTTAAACTCTTTATTACTAAACTTAAAAAAATCTATTATAGTTTTTTTTTATTAAATATAGTTAATATAAAGCTTTAAAGTTAACTAATTATAGCTATTAATAGTATTTTTAAGTATAAATTAGTACTTTTTATTTATATATTAACCTTTAAAGGAGTGCTTAAAGACTTTAAAAAGTGCTTAAGGGTTAATAAAACTATTAGCTTATAGTAATATATTATAGAAATAGGTAATTTAAGTAATTATAATAAGGCTTACTTTATAAACTATTACTATAGTTAAGTAAATAAGTCTTATTTTTTTATATAAAAGCAAGGAAAGTTATATTTTTTTTATAAATACTTTATTTATAGTAAATAAAGCTACTAATTAACTAATTATTCTAAGTATAAGTAGTAAAAGGTAAAGGAGAAGTAGTAGAAGAGTAAAAACTATAAGATATTACTTATAGAAGGTAGCTATAATACTTTTTTATAAGCTTTTAAAGGTATTTTAGAGAAATATAGTAATAAAGATTTAAAAGAAGATAATAAGGAGGACTACTTAGCTTAGTAAGCTATTAATACCTTTTTTACTATAAAAGAAGAGTAATAAGACTCTTTAAAGCTAATCTTTATATAATTTTTTATTATAACCCCTATTATAAATATAAAGCTAGCTTTAAAGCTATTAATATATATACTATAAACCCTAACTTTTAAAGGATTTTAACTTTTAAAAATACTTAAGAATAATACTTTTAAATATACCCTATTAAAAGATAACCCTTATAACTATACTAATAACTCTAACCCTTAATACTTTATATTAAAAGAAAGATATAGTAATAAGGTATTTTAGGGAATTATACCTAATATTAGTACTATAGGTATTTTAATTATTAGTCTTAACTAAGCAAAAGTATTAATAAAGTTAATGCCTTACCTAAAAATTAAAGCTATAAATTAATATACTATTAACTTTAGTATAGGATTAGCAAAATCCTTAGGTATCCTTTAAGTATTAATAGTTTTTAATACTATTAATTTTTATATTCTTAGCTTACTAACACTATTTCTATATTATATTATAAATATAAATAGGATAAAAGTAAAGCTTAATAATATTAAAAATATATTAATTTAAGGATTAATAAGAGTTCTAATTATCTATAAATAGAGACATTCTTAGTAAACTTTATAAGCTAATAAAGCTAAGGTTTTCTACCTCTTAAAATAAGAGATTTATTAACTTTACTGCTATTTTAGTTACCCTTTTATTATATAACTAAGCTAGCTACTGTAATAAGCTAGCAAAGATATAACTATAAGAATTATTAAAAAGCTAACCTATAAATATTATTAATATTAACTTTATAGCAAATTCTTTAGTAGGTTTAAATTTATATTAAAAGAGAACTATAAATTTAACTATAAAGTTATTATTAATATCCTTTAAATTAATAATAAACCTATTCTATATATTATTAATGCTATAATATTATTTTAAGCTATATATTTCCTTAATTTAAAGAAGCAAAAGGTATATAATGTTTAAAATGCCCTAAAAGAATGCTAAATTAATATATATCTTAGGCCTTTAAACTAAATAATTTATAATACTAGAAAAGTATTTACTTTTATAGAATTCTACTATTTAGTATAGTTAATAGCTATTAATATAAGTAAAGTCTCTATTAAAGCTTATAATAATATAGGGAAAGTTAAACGCTACTACACCTTATTAAGAAGGGTATATAATATTATTAAGGCTAAGTTTAGTAACCTTTTTATGCTAAGCTAAAGGTTATAAATAGCTATTAAAGCTATTAATAACTTTACTAAACTTAATAGTCTTATACTAACCCTATTAGTGTTTAAAACATATCTATAAATAATAATAAAATTAGCCCTAAGCCTCTTAATAACTTAAAGGGCTGTAATTCTTTATAAAGCTACTAATAAGGCTTATAAATGCCTTATAAAGTAGCAACTTTATAATATATTATATATAAGGAATAGGCTAAATACTTTTCTAACCTATAAGCTATTATTATTGTTAGAATTGCCCCCTTACGGGAGAACCTTAGCACAGCCTAGGCGGATTAATAGGAGCGAGAGCAGCGCTCCTATTAGGTGTATCCCTATAAATATAAGGCTGCACTTAGGGGGAAAAGTAGGCTAATAATAACATTACTTTTCCTACCTTTTTTAACCTTTTAAGTTAGCTTAAAACCTTTATAAAATAAGCTAAATTAAACCCTTTTCTATTACCCTTTTTTATTATATATAATATAAGCTAGTTTAATACTAATTAATAGTTATAAAACTATAGATTTATAAGGTTCTAAAGAGATAGCTTTTAAAAGACCTTTTATAAGGTTAGGTTTTACTATTATACTATAAATAAGGAATTTTTATACTTTTTAAAAGACCTTTTAAGGTTAAGTTCCGCTTATATAACTATTTTTTATTAATAAAAGAAAAAGACCCTTCTTATAATAATAACTTCTATAAACTTAAACGCTACTACTAATTATTATATAAAAAAACCTTTATCTTTATTATTTATTATAATAAAAACCCTTAATTTCTTACTTCCTAGCCTTTAAAATAAAAACTAAGTTTTTCCCTTAACTAAGCTAGTTAATAAATGTAATACTATAATATAACTATAAAAGAAAGACTCTTTTTAAAGGATATTATAAAAGTAAGACTAAAAAAACCTTAATTTTAACTTAATAGTAGGATTAAAATACTTATATTTTAATACTATACTTAGTATTATTAAAAGCTTTTATAATATAATTTTACCTAACTAAGAGTATACTTAAGATAACCTAGCTAACCTTTATACCGCTCCTCTTATTAAACTTAATAACATATTTATATACTATATTTAGCTATATTATAATAAGAACTAAAGCTTTAGGTAAATAATCTATAACTTTTAAGAGAATTTTAAAGACTAAAAAGTCTTTAACTTTAAAAGAATTAATACTTTAATTTAAAGAGCTTTAAAAGATATTCTCTAAGACTAAAGAGTTAAGCTTAATAAAGGTATATAAGCTAAGGTTACTAAGTCCCTTTTTAAGTTAAAAAAGCTTATTAATAAGGAAATTAACTAAAGGTTCTTTAACTTACTATTTTCCCTTATATAAAGTATATAAAATCCCCCTTTATAAAAATAAAATATATAAAACCCTCCTATTAGCTTATAAAATATATAAAAACCCTATATAGCTATATAATATATATAAGAGCTCCCTTTCTATACTTTATAAGCTAAAAGAGCCTCTTTAGCTTTCCTTTTACTAAGAGAAAGCTTTTAAAAACTCCTTAAATTATAAAGTTAAGTATACTATTTTAAATAATCTAAAGGATAGCTAGAATCTCTTAAAAGCTAGTAAAGTTAGTATTTTAATAGCTAATAAAAAAGATAAAATCTATAAAGGAACTTATAAATACCTACTTTTAATAACCTTATAAATAAGTAAATCTACTAAATTTTAAAAAACCTTACTAAGAGATATATTAAAAAAGATAAATATAGTAGTAAGATATATAACTTTATTACCTTAAAGATTAATATCTTTATTAATATATATATAAGAAGCAATATCCTATAAGAGATCTAGCCTTAAGCCTTTTTAATAATACTTATAGAAAATGCCTTTATATTCTACCTTAATACACTTTTAAGTAAATTTCTACTATTTTATAAGCTTATAACTTATATAAAGAATTACTTTAAAATAGAAAGTAATTAGTAATTTTACTAAATTAAATAGAATAGGCTTACCTTTAGTAAAATTATTACTAATAACCTTAATAAAACTAAGTTATAATACCTTTAACTCCTTATTACTAAACTTAAGAAAATCTACTATAGTCTTTTTTTACTAAATATAGTTAATATAAAGCTTTAAAGTTAATTAATTATAGCTATTAATAGTATTCTTAAGTATAAATTAGTACTTTTTATCTATATATTAACCTTTAAAGAAGTGCTTAAAGACTTTAAAAAGTGCTTAAGGGTTAATAAAACTATTAGCTTATAATAATAAATTATAAAAATAAGTAATCTAAGCAACTATAATAAGGCTTACTTTATAAACTACTACTATAGCTAAGTAAATAAGTCTTATTTTTCTATATAAAAGTAAGGAAAGTTATATTTTCTTTATAAGTACTTTATTTATAATAAATAAAGCTATTAGTTAACTAACTATTTTAAGTATAAATAGTAAAAGGTAAAAAAGAAGTAGTAAAAGAGTAAGAACTATAAAATACTACTTATAAAAGGCAGCTATAATACTTTTTTATAAGCTTTTAAAGGTATTCTAAAGGAATATAGTAATAAAGATTTAAAAGAAAATAATAAGGAAGACTACCTAGCTTAGTAAGCTATTAATACTTTCTTAACTATAGAGAAAGAGTAATAAAACTTTTTAAAGCTAACCTTTATATAATTTTTTACTATAACCCTTATTATAAATATAAAACTAGCTTTAAAGCCACTAATATATATACTATAAACTCTAACTTCTAAAAGATTTTAACTTATCCTTACGCTTATGGGGTTAGGGTGAGGCGGGGTAACGCGGGCGGTTAAGCCCGCGCCGGTCGCAGAGGTACATATGTGTGCACGCTAAATTTAGCGTATATATATATATACTATAGTAGAAAAGCCTAATCTAGTTTAGCGTAAATATACTAAAATAGTAAGTTGCTTTATTAAATATAGCTAATAGAAATTTATTTAGTAAATCTATAGTTATAAAGCTATAAAAGTAAAGATACTAAGCATTTTATTATAACTAATTATAAATTTATATTCTATTAGCGCTATAATGCTTTACTATAGTTTTATATAGTATTTATAGTATTATACTTTATCTATTATATTATAATCTTTATAAAGATTAATCTATATTATAAAGAGCCCTTTAGTAAAGACCTTTTAGTAAATAAGGATATAATCTCTATAAAGATAATAAGCTATTAGTTAAATATATATATCTTAGTTATACTTTATTATATTTTTATAGAGATTAAGTCCCTTTATTTAATATAGCTAAGAATACTATAGTAAAGACTTATTAGTAAATAAGGATATAATCTTTATAAAAATAATAAGCTATTAGTTAAATATATATATTTTAGTTGCACTTTATTATATCTCTATAAAGATTAAGTCTCTCTATTTAATATAACTAAAAACACTATAGTAAAGACCTATTAGTAAATAAGGATGTAATCTCTATAAAAATAATAAGCTATTAGTTAAATATATATATCTTAGTTACACTTTATTATATTTTTATAAAGATTAAGTCCCTTTATTTAATATAGCTAAGAATACTATAGTAAAGACTTATTAGTAGATAAGAATATAATCTCTATAAAGATAATAAGCTATTAGTTAAATATATATATTTTAGTTACACTTTATTATATCTTTATAAAGATTAAGTCCCTTTATTTAATATAGCTAAGAATACTATAGTAAAAACTTATTAGTAAATAAGGATATAATCTCTATAAAGATAATAAGCTATTAGTTAAATATATATATCTTAGTTACACTTTATTATATCTTTATAGAGATTAAGTCCTTTTATTTAATATAGCTAAAAACACTATAGTAAAGACCTTTTAGTAAATAAGGATATAATCTCTATAAAGATAATAAGCTATTAGTTAAATATATATATCCTAATTATACTTTATTATATCTTTATAGAGATTAAGTCCCTTTAATTAATATAGCTAAGAATACTATAGTAAAGACCTTTTAGTAAATAAGGATATAATATCTATAGAGATAATAAGCTATTAGTTAAATATATATAACTTAGCTATACTTTATTATATTTTTATAAAGATTAAGTCCCTTTTCCTAAGAACTCTTTTAGCTAATAAATACCTATTCTTAAATAAGCACTTAATTTATATAAAAATAATAAAATAATAATTAAAGATATATAGCTTAGTTATATTTTATTTTATCTTTATAAAGATTAAAACCCTTTTATAAAGTCCTTTACTTAATTAAGTACTAAAGATTTATAAGAATAGATATATTTTTATAAAATATATATTACTTAGTAGAACTTTTACTTTTTTTTATAAAGATTAAGTCTATTATATAAAGTTTAACCTTTCTTTAAGCACTAGGATTCTATTAAGAATATAATATTTAAAAAATAAAGTAATATAATTACTATTTAATTAAGAATCTTAAATAAGATATATAGTATTCCTAACTGCGCCTTCTATAAAGCCTAAGCGCTCTATATATTTAGCTTAACTATACTTAAAAGGGAATGCTATTTATATATAAAATATATATAATAGGCGTCTTAAGTATAATGCCTAAGATATAAGGTTTAATATTAAGGCACTACTATTTATAGCTTCCTACTTAGGTAGAACTAAGTATAATATTTAATATAACTAATAAAAATTTATTTTATAAGTATTATACTATAAAGCTATAAGAGTAGGGATATTAAGTATTTTATTATAGCTAATTATAAATTTATATTCCCTAAGGCGCTATATTCCTATTGCTATAGATTAGTTACCTACTAAAAAAGTCTTAAATATTATAGCAAAATATATATTAATTAGCTATACTTTCTATTATTTTTATAGAGATTAAGTCCCCTTTAATAAAGACTTTTTTATCTATTAATCTTATAGTAATTAAAATATAAAGTAATATAATTACTAAAGTAAGTAAGAGAGAATACTAGCTATAAATAAAATTTTTGTTTATAGTAGTAGCTTAGTTAAGGGATAGCACTTCTTTAAAGTTATATATAAATTAATTATTTAGGAATTTATTAGTAGGGTTTAACTAATAAAACAAGATTAGGGACTAAGATTGCACCTTAAGGAGGCCTTAGACTACGCTACTATCTGTTATTTTTTAGCCTAATATTTAAGGTAATATACTAGCGAAACCTATATAATATCTTAAGTATATTAATAAATAATTCTAGTTTATTTAAATAAAATATAAAATATAGTTGCATTAATTATAGAGTAATATTAGATGAATTTAAGTAAATATATATTAAACACTATTAAAAGACAAAAAATCTATTATATAAAACTATATATCTTAATACCTATAGGTAAATAATAATTAAAATAGTAAGAATCTACTATATAATAGTTTTATATTCTAAAATGCCTTTTAATCTAGAAAATAGCGCTAAGAATAATTCACTTAAGCGTAGCTATAGCTGTCTTAAACTTAATTTAAAAGAAAAATATTATTATAAAAATGCCTAATAGCTAGTAATATAAGTATAGAAAAGATAATAAGCTATAGTAAAGGTTATCTATAAATACTAAGTCCCTAAACCTATACTACCTTTATTAATATAGTAAATATTATAAGTAGTAATAAAAAGAAAAAGTCTTAAGGTAATATAGGGCTACTATAGTATTAAAAGTAATAATAGTTTATTTCTAATAATCCTACTATTACTAATAATACTTTTACCTATACTATTTATATAGCTGCCCCTTTACTAATCTTTACTTATATTAGTTAATTTAACCCCCTTTTAACTTTAAGCTACTATAGTAAGGGATACTACTGCTAGTAGTTTATAGTAATATATTTATTATAATAATACTAAGAGACTATATAATACTTATATTAAGTTAATTTAGACCTCCCTTAAGCAGTTTAGTATTATAAGCTAATATAGTATACTATTTAGCAATATATTTTCTAAATAGTTTAGGTATATAGTAGCTTCTAATAACCCACTTAGTAATATTAACTATAGGTTAACTCTTAAAGATAGTGTATTTTATTTAGAATTAAATAATAACCCTACTATTTATAATAGTAATAATAGAGATAGATAAGCAATAATATTAGCTAATAGTATTATTAATAATACTAATAAAGCTATCTTTATCTCTAGTAGCTATAAGTTAAGTAATGTAAGTTTTATTATTAACCTTAACTAGCTAAGTAGTTTATATAGCTACTATTTTATTAATAATAGTGTAAACTATTATAATAATAGTAGTAATATAGTAAATATAGCTAGTAGTATATATCTTTTAAATAGAGAAGCTATAAGCAGTAACTCTATAAACTAGTTTAAAGCTAATATTATTAATATAGATTATTTATCTATTAAAAGCATAACTACTATTAATATATCTTATAAGGATAAGAATAAGAATATTAATAATATAAATAAAGATAATATAGAAATAAAGGACTTTAAGGATAATATAGACAACTCTAAATATAATATAGATAACTTTAGATATAATATAAATAACTTTAGGTATAATATAAATAACTCTAGGCATAATATAGACGACTTTAGGTATAATATAAATAACTCTAGGTATAATATAGATAAGTCTAAGGATAATATAAATATAGAGAAATATAGTAGGGTAAAGGCTGTATTTTATAGCTATAATAATAATAAAAATATAGGTAATGCTATATATAAAGACGTAGATAAAGACCTACTATAGTAATTTAGTAGTATACTATCTATCTATAGTTAACTAAAAATATAGCAGCTGCTTAACTAATTTAAGTTAGGTATAATATATGCTATATCTGCGTTTCTTTATATTATAAACTAAATAAGGGACTAGTTTTATAACAACTATAATAGTAATATTAGTATTATTAGTAATAGTAGTAATAATAATAATAACTTCTTAAATAAGTAGGTAGTAGCTTATTTAACTATATTTTAATAAGCCTTCTAAGTAATATGTTCTTATATTAGCTATAGAATTAATAATAGCATCTTTAGTAACGCTAAAGGTAGCACTAATCCTTTTACTATTAGCTAGTTAATAGTAGGTTAAGGCTTCTATAACTTTTAGTATAAGGCTAAGGAAAACTATTTAGAAGAGGATAATATTAATATAATACTTATAGTTAATCCCCTTTAAGCTATTTAAAGACGTATTAATATTATAGTAAATCCTATTGCTAGTAACTAAATTAGTCTAATAGATAGTATATTATAACCTAATAACTAGCAGAAATTTATTA
Organism: Claviceps sorghi; assembly: GCA_018360135.1. NCBI lineage: Eukaryota > Fungi > Ascomycota > Sordariomycetes > Hypocreales > Clavicipitaceae > Claviceps > Claviceps sorghi. The sequence goes on along the minus strand of SRPV01000135.1, from coordinate 25,100 downwards.
ATCCTAAGTATCTATTAAGCGTATTACTAAAGGCTACTAAGTAGGAGTTTTATTCTATAGTTAATTTAGAAATCTAATATAAATAGGATATTAATAGTATATAGCTAGGTGCTATATTATTAGCTACTATCCTACTATTAATATAAATATATATATTCTTAATACTACTATATTTATAATCTATTTAAGGAGAGTAGGTTATTTAACTATATAGTATCTGCCTAGGTTATACTTAGTATACTTATCTTAGTAACTATAAATCTATTAAATATAGTATTAACTTTAGTATCTTTACTTTCTTTCTTAATATTAAAGTAATAGTTAGTGTAAAGTAAAGTAGCTAAGTATTTATTCTATCCTATAAAAGGTAGGTAGAGTTTGTTAATAGTGCTTTTCTACCTACTATTTAATAGTATACTTTAGCTTTCTATATATAAAAGATTCTATTATTATTTACTATAATTAAGGTAAAGTCTTAGATAAATAAAGAGAGGTATAGATTAAGATATTTAAATATAGCTATTAGCTTAAGTATTATAAAAGGTAATATACTAAGGCAGCTCTATCTTTAATACACACTTTTAAGTAATTACCTTAGTAATATTTAAAATAATATATAACGCTACTATAGCTAGCTTACTATTACTATATTATTAAGTAGTACTATATACTATTTTAAGAACCTAAAGCTACTTTTTTAAGCTTATAATATAAAGAATATATTCCTTAAGCTAACTATATAATAAGTGCTAAAGAGCTTTGCTAAAACTATATTAAGATTACTTTAGCTAAAGCATATTAATATATAGTTTACTTAGCTTAATATTAGCTTTTATAATTAAGCTATTAGTATAAGTTACAAACTAAATAAATATTTTAGTTATATTAATAATACTATAGCTAATAATAATAAGGACCTAAATAGTCCCTATATAGGCGTTACTATACTATAGAAGAGATTCTATATAAACTAGTACTATAAAACTGTCTGCTAAGCGTTACTTAATATTTCTATTATACTAAGCATATTTTAGTTATATAGGTTATATAATATATATAGGTACTAAGGGAAGGCTTATAGTATAGGTTTATATATTATATACTAGCATTCTAAGAATCTATTTTTTTATAAAACTAATATTATTTATATTAAAGGCTACTACTATTATAAAAATCTTTTTAGTAGTATATTTAGTAATTACTAGCTTTATACTAATAGAGACTTTATAACACTAGCATTGCTTTTAAGCATTATTAAGTAGCTTTATAACTAAGGCTATAGCTATTTAAGGGCGACTATATTAGGTATACTACTATATATTAAGCTTTAGTTTACTTAGTATATTAACTAATAGTATATAAAGGTACTATATATAAATAAAGTAAGCGCTTAGGACTATATAATAAAGAAGGAGATTACTTTTTAGCTTAATATTATAGCTATAATATATAGCTAAGAATACTTTATAGCTAATAGTAATAGTAAAATAAGTAAGCTAAATAATAGGGTAAAAGTAGCTATTAATATAAATAAATAGTTATATAATAAGTCCTACCTACCTTATTAAATTCTATTAATATATACTATTAATACCTTTATTTTTACTAATACTAGCTAATTTATTATAGTCCTTAATAATATTTTCTGCCTTAGTATAGCATTAAATAAGTAGTATAGTAGTAATAATATAGCTTATTATATTACTTAGTACTATATAGCATTGCTCTTCTTATAGCTACTTAGGCTAAGCTTAATAAGCTAAATAAATATACTATATAACTACTAGATTTAGGAATTATTATAAAAGGGTGTTACCTATAATAGTAACTAATAAATAAAGATTAGCACTACTAACTATAAGGGCCTTAGCCTTCTTACTTAGCTATAAACCTATAGCTAAGTGTAGCTTAATAAGCAGCAAATAGACTAAAAACACCTATACTTAATATTTAAGATACTAATAATTTACTATATTCCTTACAATCTTATAATTACTAGCTAGCTATCTTAGTGTAAACTATAGGACTTTACTATTAGCTAAGTATATATTAGCTTCTATATATAGAATCTACTATATTAGGCTATAAACTAGCATAAGCTAAGAAGCCTACTTAATAATACTATAGAATCCCTTTATTAAGATAGCAAAAGCTTAGATTCTATAGTATTACTTAAAGTATAAGCTATAGCAATAGCTATTAATAAAGTAGTAAAAGTATATACCTTTTACTTTTTTAAAAAGCTCTTAATATACTAAACTATAGCAGTCTAAATTAACTATAATATATTTATAAAAATAACTAAGAGGCTAAAGATTAAGATTTAGTTAGTAATACTTATATTAGAAGTAGTAGACCCTAATACCCTAAGCTTAAATAGTAAGGAGATAATATTATTTAAACTTACTAACTTAAGGCTATTAATTTTTTAATAGCTTTTAAAGCTATATTAAAATAAAACATTCCTACTTATAATACTACTATTTAACCTTATAATAATATACTATAAAGTATATTTTATATTCTTTAAGCGTTAGGCACTAGGCTTATATAGTAGCTTTAATACTGCCCTTACTAATATAAGCTAAGGTATAAGTAGGCTAGCTAAGTTACCTATTTACTAAGTTAGCCTTAGTAGTATATTCCTAAGATAGTATACTAAGTGTAAAACCTAAGTATCTTAGTTAGATTTAGTATATAAAGTACTATTTACTATATATAAGAAGGTATAGGCAAATAATATATTTTGCTAAGCCTTTAATATATTTTATAATATATATATAGCTAAGGCCTACCTTAATATAAAGAGTTTTAATATAATATTTTGCGCTATTATTAAGAACTTTATACTAGTTATATTTAACTTAAATAATATAAAGAAGGTTAGAATAATATATTTTATACTAAACTTAGTTATAATTAATAACTTATATAAGTTTATAGCTAAGTAAAATAAACTAACTTATTAGTTTTATAAAGTAAAGGCTAGCTAAAAGATTCTATTATTCTTTTTAATATAGTTTTAAGCGCTTATAGTACTTTTAAAGAATATAAACCTATACTATAATAATTAATAGATTATACTATTAAAAACCTTCTTTATATATTTTAAACACTTTACTATTTTTATATATATAATATAGTAGCAGTAGCTATTTATTTAGCTTATAGATAAAAGCTAAGCAAACTAAGATTATATTAAGTAGGCTACTATTATATTATTTTAATACTTTATATTAGTTTACTTACTTCTTTAAAAGTTTAAGGTATTAGCTAGCCTTAAAGTTAAGACTCTATTAAAGGATAAGCTAAATATTTATAAGTAAAAGAGAGCTAAACTTAGCTTAAGTTTATACTAGTACTATACTATTAAGAACTAATTTAACTTTATAAAAGAGAGGTAAAACTAGTATATTATATATTTACTAATTAGCCTAAGAAATATATAGCTATCTATAGTAATATTATATAAGGGAATAATAAGTAAGCTATAAACCTACCTACTCTTTATTAAAGTTTTCCTATAAAACCTATATATTTAAAAGACTTACTCTAAAAAATAGCAATATATAGCCTTTATCTATTAGATTAAAAGGCTTATAGCTAATATAAGGCTTAATACTAAATTAAACCTATCTTCTATTATATTAACACTAAAAACTCTATAAAGGTGCTTTAATTTTAACTAGTTTATTCTATATTACCTTAACTAATTAACTAAAGAGTAAAAGGTATATAATGCTATATATTATATTAATAATAAGGATAATATAATAACCTTCCTTTAGTAGTAAAAGCCTTTAAAGGAGGTAGTAGTAGTATTATAAGAAAATAGTAAGTCTATTAACTATAATAATAATAGTAGTAGTAATAGCAATAATAGTAGCAATAATAATATTAATAGAAGCGTAAGTAATAGCTTACTCTCTTAGCACTAATAGTAACCTATATACAGCCCTTTATTATAATTTTAGTATATATATAAACCTAATAGGTAGATAAATTAGTTACTTACTTAAATTTAAGGAATTAAGTAAATAGGTACTTTAGTAAATAGTAAACTAATAGTGCTTATATAAAAACTATATTATTTTATTTATTCTCCTTACTATTACCCTTTAAGAAAGCTAAATATTAAACTATATTTAGTCTACTACTATAAAGGTTAAGGCTAAACTTAGTTAACTATTAATAGTTAAGGATATATATTTAAAAGAATATATAAGTATCTAAGTACTTTAGATAATAAGTATTAATATAGCTACTAATATATTAATAACTAAATATAACAGCCTAATATTTAGTTTAGTAAGGTTATAAGCTAGCTGCTATTATATATAGGGTATAAGGTTATTATATATTATATAAGACCTTTATAATAGTATAGTATAGTATATAAAGAGTTTTCTATTAACTATATTAAAGGATATAGTATTATTAATACTATATATACTATTCTTAGTAAGTGTACTTAGTTAGCTATATTTAATAGCTATATAAGTATATATAGTAATATATTATACTATTACTACCTTAGACCTACCTAAATTAACTATAAACCTATTAGGATAGTAAAATAGTATACTATTGCTTAGTATATATATTTATATAGAGATAGTAAGCATTATAAATATTAGACTTATATATAATTATAGTCCCTATAAAATAATTTATAATAGAGAGCTTAAGGTATAGTTATAAGACTATAGTACTATATATACTATAAGGATCCTTAATTTAAAAGATAGTAAAATAATAATTATATTATAAAAGTAAAAAAGGGTATAGAAGCTATAGTAAAGTATAAGGAAATAAAGGTATTCCTTAATATTATAGTAATTAGCTTTACTATAAGGAAATTTAAAAGTATAAATAAACCTAATAAAGGTATAACTAATAACTAATAAATGCTATATCCTTAATAATAAAGTAACTTAGTATATAGTCACTTTATCTTAAGTAGTGTATATAGAATTACTAGTCTTTATAAGTATATAGGCTTATAGTAATAATAATAATAATAGAGACACTAAATATACTAACTTTATTTTAGCTCTTTAGTATTTTTAGCTATATAAAGTTATATAAGCCTATTATAATATATATTTTAATCCTTATCCCTAAGGGAAAATAAAAAGTAAGCCCTATTATAACGCTATTATTCTATTAATTATATAAGGTTTATTATATTAAAGCAAAGTTATAGCTATTGCTTTCTCTATACCTTAGTTATAGTTTAGTTTAGTTATACTTACTATAAAGATAATAGGTAAGCTAAATATCCTTAAACTAAATAGTAATACACTTAATATAAATAATATAAAGGTTAGTGTCTTTAAAAAGTAAAATAAGATATAATTTAACTAATTCTTAAAGGGTACTAATTACTAAAAACTAAAAGCAAAGGTTACTCTTAAAGTCTTATATAATTTTATAGACTTAATATATATATATTAGTATAGTAAAGTGGTTGTGTTTTAGGTTTAATATAATTTATTTAAAAATAAAAAAGTGGATAAAGAAGTATACTTACTAAGCGCTAAAATAAAAGCTTATAAATTAGAAGCTTAATTAACTTTTAGTATTATTAGATCTTATAGAAAGTAATAGTACTAAGCTTATAATAGTAAGGCTTTTTAATACTATTAGTAAATAGTACGCTCTTATAAGCAGCCTTAAAGGTAAGCTATTTATAGAGGGCTTTGCTATTAGTAGACTTATAAGCAGTTTGCTTAGTATAAGCTATAGTTATATTTATAGGTGTTAGTGTTAATAGTAAGGCTTTTTAATACTATTAATAAATAGTGCGCTTTTATAAGCAGCCTTAGAGATAAGCTGTTTATAAAGGGCCTTACTACTAATAAACTTATAGGTAGTTTGCTTAGTGTAAGCTATAGTTATATTTATAGGTGTTAGTATTAATAGTAAGGCTTTTTAATACTACTAATAAATAATATACTTTTATAAGCAGCCTTAGAGGTAAGCTATTTATAAGGGGCTTTGCTACTAATAGACTTATAGGTAGTCTACTTAGTATAAGCTATAGTTATATTTATAGGTGTTAGTGTTAATAGTAAAGCTTTTTAATACTATTAGTAGATAGTGTGCTTTTATAAGCAGCCTTAAAGGTAAGCTGTTTATAGGGGGCTTTGCTACTAGTAGACTTATAGATAGTCTACTTAGTGTAAGCTATAGTTATATTTATAGGTGTTAGTGTTAATAGTAAGGCTTCTTAATACTATTAGTAGATAGTGCGCTCTTATAAGTAGCTTTAAAGGTAAGCTATTTATAAGGGGCCTTACTATTAATAAACTTATAGGTAGTTTACTTAATATAAGCTATAGTTATATTTATAGGTGTTAGTGTTAATAAGTGGCTAGTAAAGTAGTAGTAGGTAGATAAAAAGGTAGGTAGGCAGGGGCCTAAGGCAATTTCTAATATACCTAAACCTATAGCTATATAAGTATATTAGGAGATATACTTCCTATATACTATTTATATAAATACTAATATAAAACCTTATACTAATTATCTCCTTTATTTTATTAAGCTAGGTACCTAAGTAAGTTAAATATATAATATTTAGCGCGCCTTTACTACCTAAAAAGTAGGCAGTATATTATATAATTTATATAGCAGTTTTAACTATATAAATAAATGCCCTATAGTAATATAACTAAAATTAAGTTAACGTAGTTATATATATATATTAAGCAAAAGGGTTTTTAGGGTAAGTATCTAGGTTATATTATAGTAAGAGTTATATACTATAGAAGGTATTTATATTATTTCTATAGATTTTAACCCTTATTTATTTAGGGATAAGTAAGTATATTTAAAGAAATCTTTTTAACTATATATATACCTTAAATAAGTATAGTATAGTAAAAGGTTAATAGTATAAAGGAAATATATATTATATTTATAAAGATTAAATGTCCCTTACTTATCTATATCTTTTTATTAATAAGGCTATTTACTATACTTTACCTTATTAATAATATAATATATTATATAGAGTTTAGTAAGCTAGTTCTTATAAATATACTCTATTATTATAAAGGTAAGGGGTTTAGGCTAAATATACTATTTATTCTTACTAAAGATATTTTAAAGAAGTTATTTTATTTATAGAATAATATATATATAGTTATTCCTTAGAAGAGAATATTATTTATATATAAAATATATATAATAGAGATCCTAAGTAAGATGCCTTAATGCCTAAGGTATAAGGGTGGATTTTAGAGTAATATAGAGTAAGGGCTTTAGCTAAGGTAAAACTAAGAAATCCTATAATATTATATAAAAGTAATTAGCTATGCTATATATATAACATAGTGTTAGGTTTTATTAGCCCTACTTATATTAAAGTATAGCACTAAGTAGGACTATACTATACTAACTTTAGGATAAAAGACTATCTAAACCTTCTATTTAATAGTCCTATAAGCCTTTAGCTATTAATTAGCGTAGTTATTATCCTTAGGCTAATATAGAGTTTTATAGGTATAGGTGCCTAAGTTAATATATATATATATATATAAAAGCTAAAGTAAGTGTTATTTAATAATAGGGTAGTGCTAGCTAGTATTTATAATTTATAGTAGGTTAAGGGCTTATTTAAATACTACTATTCTTTACTTTATTTTCTTTTTTCTTTCTATTCTACTACTAAACTCTACTTCTTTTTTTCCCTTTTATTACCTATTATTTATTCTATATATAACTACTATAGAAGACTAAAGAATAGATTAGGATCTTTTGCTACTATTATTATAGGATAATTTAAAGAAATTATATAATTTTAGCCTTTTTTAAAAAGTAATATATAGGTTTATTAAAGATATACTATATTATTATTCTATTAATAATAGTAGTATAAGGTTACTAACCTTACTACTTTCTAACCTTTTACTTAGTCTAAATGTTCTAAAAGTGTTTTAAGCTTTAAATATAAATACCTATAATCTACTAATAGTATAAGCCCTACCTCCTTTTAACCCTTTGCCTTATTTAAACAGTTTAATAGTATTTTAAGCTTTAACTATAAATAATATATTAGCGTCTTAAGCCTACCTTATACTTAGTAGTTAGTCTATTTCTATACTACTATAAATAATAATTAAAGAGAACAATCCTTTAGCACCTATATTAGTCCTTAAGCTAAATAATAATCTTCTTAATATATATTATTAGAAGTAGGTAGATAATATAAATAAAACTATAAATTTTATATAGTTTACTAGTTATAAGCTTACTAAATACATTCTGCTAAAAACAGTAGTTAAGCAATATAAGAGCTATAAAGAGTGGCTTATAATAAAAAATCTAATTAATATTAATATTAAAACGACTATCTATAGTTCCTACAACTTTATAATTAGGATATATATATATTATAACTAATTTATATTAATTAATAATATATACTATTATATAGAAGAAGTTAGTAAGTTACCTACTGTTTATTTACTAAGTCCTATTATTCTTTAATACCTTTATATATACTAAAGCGCTGCTATATATATAAGGGTTAACCTAACTATTATAGATATAACCTAGTCTTAAAGATTATACCTACTAACACTATATAGTTCTATATATAATATACTATTAGCTATATATAATAAATAGCAAATTTAAGAATAGAGACTATATTATAAATATATACTAACTTATATTAATAGTATAGGATACTAATTTTATAAAAACTAACGCCTTATTATTAAATAGAATCTCTATGCTACTTAGGGTAGTGTATTATATAAATATTAAGTAACTACCTAAAAAGATTTCGCCCTTTAAAGCCTTAATAATTTTTAAGGCAAACGTTAGCTATATTATAAACCTAGTAGATATTCTTTACTAAGACCTTTACGCGCCTTTCTTTCTCCTTATTATATTAAGGCTTAGCTTAGTAATAAAGGAAAATCCTAGTATATTTAATATTAAATATAGCCTTATTATATTTATATTTTAGCTTCTTAAGTTTAGCTTAAATAACCTAAAGAATTAATTAAGTAGTAGACGCTGCTTTAATATAGCTTTTAATATTACTTACGCCCCTTAGTACCCTACTTTAGTGTTATATATTAAGGGGGCCCCTTAGTATAAGGAGTTAGTATAAGCTAAGCCTTATACTAAAGAGAACTTTAGCTATACTATATTATTTATCCTTCTTACTATTTACTATTATATTAAATTAAAAAAGTTATAGCTAAAACTAAATAAACTATATAAGCCTAATGCCTTTAAGTTTATAAGCTATTACTTTCTAAGCTTTAAAACTAAGTTTAATAAAATAGAAGATAATAATAAGGCATTTTATTTATATACCTTTAACTTAAAAAAAGAGTAATAAAATAAGATTTTACTTATTAAAGTAATAAGGGAATATTTAAACTATTAACTAATAGTTTAGAATAAAGACTATACTATAATTATTAACTATATTTTTACTATTAGTAAGTAATAGTATTATAGCCTATTTAAGGATACCTTTAGTATTATACCTATAGCTTACTAAGGTTCTATTAATAAAAAGGAGTAGTATAACCTATTAAAATAACTTAAATAAAGTTAATATAATTTAAGGGAGATAGTAGAGGAATAGTATAAGTGTATAAAGATAAAGAGGATAAGCTTTATTAATATACTTTATAGCTAATATATTAACTTATATATAGCTATAGTTAGGGATATAGTATACTTTAAGGAAGTAATAACTAAGGCTAAAAAGAAAGATATAAATCTTACTATAGTAGGCTAGCTAGTAAAATATATATAGTGTGTAGTAAACCTTTATTATATTAACTTTTTTATTAAGTCCTATATTTAAAACTTCTAGCTATAGGAACCTATTTAGTTAAGAGATTTAATTACACTATTACAGCTATTAGCTATATATACTATAAATATATCTAAAAACAACTGCATTTTACTCCTTTACTAAGTAGCTAACTTAGCATAGCTTAAGAAGAAGGTAAAGGCTAGTGTATTAATAAGTCTTAACCTTAATATAAGCTTTAGTAAAACTATAATTATACTAAAGATTATTAATATCTAAAATACTAATATTAAGTATAATAAGTAAGGAACTAATAATTACTAATACTATTACCTTATGCTTATTATTACACTAGTTTTTATTATTATTTAAACTATAAAGGAGGTAAGATAATACTTCTTAAACCTTACTATATATATATTTTATAAAAAGGCTACGTTAGCTAAAGAGAATAGCGTAAAGCACCTAATAATGCCTAAGTTCTATTAGCTTATAAGGCGCCTTATAGCAGCTAATAATAATTATAAAGTAAGGCCCCCCTTTCCTCTTAATCTCTATTTATACTTATACTAATAAGTATAGTATATATAGCTATAGTAATAGCTCCCTACCTATACTAAGACTATTATTAGCTAACCTAAGCAACTAAACTAGCTATACTATTATAGTTATAATATATAAGATATTCTGCTACTATATAGTTTAGTTTATTAAGTCTTAGTTTATTTTTAAAAATAAACCTAAGAATATTAATAATAATATAAAAGTAGGCGCTATTAATAAAGTAGTAAATAAAGAGATAAATATTAACACTATAACTAGTAGAAAATAATAGCTATACTATATTACCTATATAGCTATATTAAGGAAGAAGGTTTAGTATAAAAACCCTAATACTACTAGCTTAAAGAAGGAGAATATATAAAATATTATACTAAAATATACTATATTTAAGCTTAATAAGTGTTAGTACTAAGTAGTAGAGTATAACAAAAAGGTAACGCTTAAGAGTAACTTAATTATCTATAAGTAAAAGGAACTATTAATAGGTAACTATTAGTTTAAGTTTATTATATATAATAAGGCCTATATTTACTAAAGATACACTAATATATATAATAGATATATATATATAATTAAAAAGAGAATTAAAATATAGGTGTTTAGTATGCTTATCTTATTTAGTAACTAGAATATTATTAGTTTTATATATTTTATATTTAAGCTAACTAAAATTAATAGTAAGGAGCTAGCCTACGTTATTAAGAATAACCTATTAAATAAATAAAGGAGAATGCTTTAGAATAACTTATATAACTTATTTAGCAGCCTATATAAGGAGAAGGAAGAGGAGAATAAAGGTAGTAGGAAGATACCTATTAGTATCCTATATAACAATTTCCTTATAGAGACTATAATTAAGTAAAAGGTATAGGACTTTTATAAGAAAGGTATCTTAATCTAGCAGATATATCTACTCCTTATACTTAATATATTTTGTAATATTAGGGATTAGTTTAAGTTTAATAAAACTATTACCTAAGCTATAAAAGCTAACTTCTGCCTCTTTTAGTTAACTTAGTCTGTTATTATTAAGGGGTTATTAAATATTAGAACCTATGCTACTACCTGCTAAAGTAAGGAGTAAGTAGATATTACCTTCTCTGCCTTTTAACTCTTAATATAAATAGTTTACTATAAAAAGGTTATATACCTTTATAGTAGGGAAGATATAACTAAAAATTATAGCTTAAGAATAGAGAAGAATATATTTATACCCCTTATTAATACCTTTTTTACTATACTCTTTGCCTTTACTTAGGCTAAAGAGGCTAATACTATAGAGAATAGTAAGGGGCTATAGTATAACTTTATATTATTCTAAGAAGGCGCTATAGTTACCTATAATACCTACTTTATTAATATAATTAAGAGCGCTATAGTTACTATTACTATAAACTAAGATACTAGCTTTATATTTAGGTTTGTAAATAGCAATGCTATTATTTTATAGTTAAGCGTTACACCTATAGGCTATAAAAATAATATTACTAAAAAGCATAGTAAAAGGAAGAATAAGGTCTAATTTAGCACTAAGGAGTGCTAAAAGCTTATAATAATAGACCTTTATAATAGCTTTAGACTATTTATAATGCTAATAAATAATAACCTATTTATTATAGATCTTAGGGACTCCCCTTACTAGCTATTTTACCTTACTAGTATAAGTCCTATTAAGGGGTATATAGTTAAGCTTTTATATTAGTATATTATAAAGTAGAAGAAGAAGGTGCTTATATTCTATAACCTCTCTATAATCTAAATATAAGCGTATATAACGCCCTATACTTAAGTATTATTCCTATTAACTGCTTACTACTAGGAGACTATATAGTTTTATTTAGTTTTATAAGCTAATAGTATATACTATATAGAGTATTAATAAGTTTAATATAAAGCAAAAAGCTATATATAACTTTATTAATAGTAATTTAAAGCTTAGCATATTTATAGCTAGTATATTTATTATAAGCTTTAACGTTAATCTATAGATATTATATATATAAGTATTTTTATAAACTTCTACACTAATATATAAGTCTTTAAATAGTCTATAGTAAGGCTTTACTACCTTAGCTAAAAAAGGCCTATTACTTAGTATATTATTAAGGTAATTAATACCTTTTATAACTATTAAGAGAGGCTTATACTTTAAAAGTAAATAATATAGCTATAAATTAATACTATAGTACTTAAGTAAGTAGATAGCCTATATAAGAAAATGCTAATTTATAAGCTATAGTAGCTATACTTTAGCTAGCTATTTAATTAAATAGTATAAGTAGTAATAAAGTATATAACACCTACTATTTATAATCCTAATAGCCCCCTTATATATAATATTAGCTATACTATATCCTACCTATTAAAGCTTATCTTTATAGTTAAGGATAATAATATTACTACCTAGGAATTCTATAAATAAAATATAAGCTATATTATTCTATATATTATTTAGGTAGTAAAGTTAAGTGTGCTATAGTTTAACAACCTTAAGGAAGCTATACTATTACTAGTAAAAAAGCTATATAGCTAGCTACTCCTTAATATTATAATAGAGATAAAAAATATTAAGTAATAGATAAACTTAGACTATAAAAAGATGCTAAAGTAGCTAAACTTAGTTAAGAAAAGACTAAAGAGAGGCTAATAGAAGATAATTAAAGAGCTATATAAGATAATAGAAATTAAGGGTAGGGTTAAGGAGAGCGTTATACTTAATACTAATAATAACAATAATAATAATAAAGATAATAATAAAGATAATAATAAAGATAATAATAATATAATAAATAATAACTAATTAACTAAGTCTAGAATAGGAGAAATTAGGTTACTAATTTATAATAGGTAATTAAAAAGTAGTGGGTATTAAGAGTAAAGTAGGCTAAAGAAGGGTTAATAAAGGTAGGGATAACTATATTATTACTTTGCTATAGAATAGTATATAGAATAGATATTATAACTAATAGAGTAGAGATAATTACTACTTATCTTAGCTATATTAAGGAGTAGCTATTATAGCTACCTACCTACTTAAAGTACTTAGGTAAGTAATTAGCCTACTTACTTAGGTACTTAAATATAGCTTATAGGACCTAAATATAACTAAATATTATATTCTATTAAAGGCGCTGCTATTATACTATTATAATACTATTAGCCTCTATATGTAAAGCGCTGTAAGCCCTTAGGGGTATAGGCTGTGAGGTCTATGCCTAGCTAAATCTGTTTAGATTATATTATATAATTTAAGTAGTATTATAGTTATTAAGTTACCTTATAGCTATATCTCTATATAATAGGGTTATTAGTTTAGTTACTTAAATAATAGAGTTAATAATCCCTTTGTAACCTATGCTAACTATACTGCTAGTCTAGTATTGCTAAATTACTTAGCTATTAGCTATTAATAGCTGTTTATATATAGGTATTTAAACCCTAAGCCTATTTAGCACGCCTTCCCCTTCCTACACTTCCTTTCTATACTTCCTTCCTTTATCTATTATTAGTAACTAACCCCCCCCCCCCCCTTAGGCGTTATTTATTATAGAATAAACCTAATACCTTAATTTAATCCTAAAAAGGATACTTATTTAGTTCTATACTAACCTTTTACTACCTCTTTAAACTAACTATTAATTCTTTATTAAGTTTAATAAGTGTATTAACTTTATATAACTATATAAGGATGTAAATATATTAGTTTAATAGTGTATTAACTATAACCCTTATAAGATATATTTTATTATAGGATGCCTTATATATAAACTTACCTATTTTAGGCAATATTTATACCTATTTAGCTATATTATATTAACCTTACTGCCTAGCCTATAGGATAGGAAATTAGTTTATAGTTAGTTATATATAGCACTTTACTATATTATAATACTCTATATACTATACCTTAATATTATTAGATATATATAGTGCTGCTTAGGCAAATATTTATACTATATTAGTAAGTTTAATTACTTTATTAATTGCCTTTTCTTAATTATTTTATCTATAGGCCTACTAATCTAATATATACCTTAGAATAAAGATAGGGGTAGGGATAATAGTCTAACCTTTCTAAATAGAAACCTTATTCTCTTTACTAATAATAGCTATTAGCTAGCCTTATTATAGAAAACCTTTCTAAATAAGCTAATTAAAATAGTAACTATAGAAGGATTATATAAGGATTTAATAATAGCTATATAATAGTAACCCTACCCTTTATCCCTCTTAACTCTCCTTATTACCTTATTAAATAATAATGCTAATAAGTTGCTTAAGTGTGTGTATATAGGTTAACCCTAACTAGTGTCTTATAGAGGATAATATAAAGAATAATATAGAGAATAATACATAGAATAATATAAAGAACAATATATAGAATAATTTAAAGAATAATATATAGGTTAAAATATATAATAATAGGTGGCAGTACTTAGTATATAATTTTATATAATATAACTATATACTTAGGCACTTATATAAGTAAATACTTATTACTAATATTAAAGTAAATAGACGCTAGCTAAGCTATTTTTATAGAAAGACACTATATATATATTATTACCCTAAGCCTACTTATTATCTACTACGCTATATATTATTATAGGGCTGTTAATATTATATAGCCTTATACCTATAAACTACCTACCTTACTATTATTATTATTATTAGCTTTAGCTTACCTTACCTTTATTATTATTATTAACCTATATAACTTACTAATATTGCCTTTATTATTATTACTTAGCTAGCCTTACTTTATTTATAGTTATTAACTAATATACTTTACCTACTCTTACTATTATTATTAGCACCTAGCTATACTTACTTTCCTTATTACTATTACTTAGTTACTTTACTTAATTTAGCCTTACTAATGCTATTATACCTTATGCCTATTATTATTATTACCTTAGCTTAGGTTATGTACTTACTTAGGTATATACCTATTTTATATTATTACTACTAAATTAAGCTATAGTAATAAGCTACTAAGAGGTAGTAGGTTACCTACTTAATATATAGGTGCTAGCTAAGCTATAGTCCTTTAGCCCTATAGCAGACTTTATATAAGATTATATTTATTTTAAATATATAGAATAGTAGTAGTTATAAAAGGCTTATCTCTTATAACTAATTTATAATACTTACTCCTTTCTTTTTACTAAATAATATTAGCTTTTCTACTTAAAAGCTACTATTTCTATTATATTTAATCTACTATTACTTACTTAATTAATCCTTACTATACCTTATAGCTATAATATTAGTAGGCCTATAATATATTTAGGGCATAAAAGCAATAACCTATCCTAGTAGTTTATTAAGAGCTACTAAAATAGGCTAAATAACCTAATATACCTTAGCCTAACTATAGCCTTATTAGCTAGTACTATAATATTTTCCTTTAAGCTAAATAAGTTAAGCCTTTTACTAAAGTAGCACCTATTTACTAAGGAATACCCCTTTTATACTACAATCCTCTATAGGTTTATAGTAGAGTTCTGTCACGGCTAGCTCCTAAAGGCAAGCATAAGGGCCGCAGAGAGTGCTCTATTAACGACGATTATAGACTAAGGAGCAAAAAGAAAGTAAAACAACCCTAGCTTAGGATATATATGCTTTTATGTAAGGTAGGCTTAGTTACCTTATATAACCTTAGCTAGGCTAACCCTTATAAAACCCTTTAAGGAATGTGCTTAAAGGCGTTAGTCCTTATACTATCCCTCTTTAAGCTAGTGTTACTATATAACTTTAGCTTAAAACAGCTAAACCTCTAAAAAAAGGTAAAGAAATTACTATTAAATAGTAAAAATAATAATAATATAATCTAAGTCCTTCTAAAATTATTTATAATACCTCTTATACTAGCTTAGCACTCTTAATTCTTAAGCCCTATATTCTACATAATTATTATTAGGATATATACTACTATTTATATTATTAATAGCTTGCTTAATCTAGGTTTATAACCTTATAAGTAGGCTTATAGTATTAAAATACTCTTAATAAAAGGATTCTATTAAAATTACTATATATTTAAAACTATTAGCGTTATAAAATGCTTTATCTAGTTTTAAACCTTACTATATAACCTAATATTAAAGCTTTTACTTTATGCCTTTACCTATAAGCTAAAAAGCTAAAATTTATTTAACTTCCTATTTTAACTTACTATTAATAATGTTAGGTAGCTTAAGCTATATATATTACTAAGGCAGTAGATAGTTAGCTGCTTTTTGTAAGTAATTTATATAAAATAATTAGCTTCCTTTAAACTATAGGGGAGTCTTTAGAATATAGCTAAAACTATATTCTTTTAGAACCTTTTAAGGGCTAGCTTATTAAGAATCTAACTAGGTTATAGGAGCTTTAGTTAAAAATCCTCTTTTACTTATATAAATAAAGTCTTTAATAGACTAATTAATAGCTTATCTTTTCTTATTAGCTTAACTTTCTTATTATTTTTAAGTATAAAGAGTATTTCTATAGGCAATTTATTAAACGTCTTATAGTTAATATATAAGCTTAGCAGCTGCCTTTTTTCTCTTAGAGTTTATATTTAACTTTATTAGTAGTAGAGAAAGTAAATAGTAGGGTTTATACTTAATAGCTATAGTTAGTAGACTTATTCCTAAAGAAGCGTAATATAAACTATTATATATAAAATTAAGTAAAGGAAGGTATTTGCTTTAATAAGTTTAGTACTTATCTATATAGAAATATAAGTATTAGTCTAAGTTAGCGTTTATAATCTTAATACTTCCTTAAGTCTAAGGATAATAAGGACTCTTATAATAATATTTAGTGCTAATTAGCTTATTTATTATATTTATAAATTCGAAGATAAATAGTCCTATATAATTAGAAATCTAAACCTTAGGCATTCTAAAGAACTAATATACTTAATAAAAGTAACAACTTATAAAGGTCTTAATATTATTGTTTTTTTTACTAAGGATAGATATTATAAGTTAGCTAAACTTATAAATAAATACCTAAATATAGTTGTAACTATATATATCTATTAGCATTATCTTTCTATTAACTACTACTGTGTGCTATATATAGGAAGGAATAGGGATTAGATATAAAAGTCTTAATGTTTTATTATAACGCATTTTATTATATTAGCAATTATAACAATTTACTATATATCTTTAGATATTATAACCTAGTTTATTCTATTAGTAAGTCTTTGCTAGTAAAGCTTTAGTCTTATTCTAACTACTATAAGTAAATATAGCTAAGGTATAAGCCTCTTAAATTAAAGTAGTATATAAAAAGATTTTACTATTAGTTAAAGTTTTAGGGATTACTAGCTTTCTATTATAAAGACCTAGACCTTATTTATAGTTTTCTTAGACAATTAAATTAATAAGATTAGCTCCTATAAGCGTTGTTAAATTAGGAGTAGTTTCTAAAGCAGTAATTTATAATTTAATTTATTTAAAAGGGATTAGAATAATATCTTAGTTAAGCTTCTTATACGCCTTTACTATAGGATTATTAATAGTTTTTTATCAAAGGGTATTTATAGCTATATTCTCCTTTCCTAGTTAATACCGCTATATAATGTTAAAATTAGTAAGGTACTAAGACTAATAGATTTATTAAGTAGAGAGTAGGCGTTTAGATAAGAAAAAGGTTAGAGCTTAATAATTAGTAATAATAACAAATTTAGCACCCTATAAGGCTTATTTATAATTATATAAAGTGTAAATCATAGTAAGTAATTCTTAATCTTAAATTAAATATACTTATTTTATTATAGTTAATAATTTTAAGGAAAAGCCTAAGGGTTTTTAAGTGTAATCTTTTTACTCTTACTAAAATATACTGCTTATAGCTTTAGCTAAGGTATTATATTCTACCTTTAATAGTTGCCTAAGCTTATAAAAGGCTAGGATTAGGGCTTATATAGCTAATTTCTTAAGCTTATTAAAAGCTATAAGTTGTTTAGAACCTTTAATAAAGAGAATATTCTTCTTTAATAGTTAGTTTAATAGTTTAGCAGTCTTATTAGTATAGTAGCAAAAAACACAGATATAGTTATAAAGGCTTAAAAAGGAATAAATAGCCTATTATAAGTTTATATCTTCTTACTTCTAATTAGTAATAGCTTAGATCTTTTCTAGGTAAATACTTACCCTATAACTAACCTCTAATTATATGCTAAAATAGTTAACTTTTTATATATTAAAGTATAATTTCTTAATATTACCTTAGAGTTTAGCTTAGTAAAGATAAGAAATTACCTCCTTTACTATATTAAAGTGTAAATCTTTATTCTCCTCCTTTATAAAGATTAATATATTATTAGTATATATATTAGTAATAAAGTTTAGCAATTTATTAAGCTAAGTATTAATTAAGGCTTAAAACTAAGCAAGACTAATGCTAAGACTAAAGGGAAGGACTCTCTACTAATAGGTTCTAAAGTGTATTCTAAATACTATAAGATATTTTAATTAAAGAGCTACTAGCATTTAATTAAAAGCTTTTATAATATCTACCTTTAAAAGTTGCTTTACTCTTCTAACTTACGCAATAGTACCTAGAATATTAGGAGCTAAAGTAAGTTATTTCTTAATAAAGCTATTAATAAAGCAGAAGTTATAGTAGAAATGTCTTTCCTTTAATCCCTTCTTTAGCATAAATAATATAGAAGCAGTGTAAAGTAGTATATTAAGGCTTTATTTAATAAAGCTAATTTAGACTAACTCCTTTATTATCTCTTTCTTAAGTTATATATAGGTATAGGGGGTATTATATTATATAAGTTATTTAGTTATTAGTTATTTAAGTTTAAGGACTATATTAAACCTTAGTTAAAATAAAGAAAGGTAGGTTAATAACTTTTTAAAGAAGAATCCCTTTAAGTAAGCTAGCTATAATAGTAAGGACTTTTAAACTAAGTTTATATATTTAGGCTTTTTACCTTTAAGGAATAGAATAATTATCTTTTTACTATAAGCAGTCTTAAATAAATAAGCTTATTTTACTAAGAATTCTACTATAGAGATTATATTATTAGGTTGCTTAATAAGGGGAATAAGCTATAAAGGTAAAGGAATATAAGACTATTAAGTTTAATATAGATCTAAGGAAATTTTATTTATTAGCTTATTTAAATCTACTAAAGGTTCTGTCTCTTTCTTCTCTAACTTTTTAAGTTTAATAGTTAGAGAAATAGTCTCTTTTTTTATAAGTTATATAGCCTAAATAGTAATAGGTTCTCTCTAATTATATTAAAGAATCTGCTTCTGTTTTTATGTTTTCTTATCTTAGTTTATTAAATAGTTATAATAGATAACATTAGCTTAAGCCTTAATATCTATAGTTTTCTAAGCTTAGTTATTAATAATAATAGGTTTAAAGTAATAAATAAGTGGTAGAATATTATTAAGCTAAATTAGAGTTTTTATAGTAGAAAAGAGTCTAATATAATATTTAACCTAAAAGTCTTAACTAATAAAGATATTATAGTTAGATCTTATAATTAAGAACTTTTAATGTTAAAACTAATAATTATTTAAAGCAAAGAAAGCTTATATATATTAGATAATAAAACCTTAAAGGATATTTCTAAAGTTAGCTAATTATAGAGGTTTTAGAAGCTTTATAATTTTGCCCTTAAGAGTCTTAATAACTCTTCTTATAAATTTAGGCGTTATAAAGAGGTAGATTCTAGCTTTAGTATTATAAAAAGCATTAGTATAGAGTTTAAGTCTATTATTTTTTATTTAAATAGGCATAATAAATTAATTTAATAATAACTTCTGTCTATACTTAGCTACCTATAGTATACTATAAACTACTAAGGAGACTTTTAGTAGTTTAAATTGTTTTTTAAACTTTTCTCTTCTTTTATAACTTTAAAGAGGTTGCTACTTTTATCCTTTTTGTTTAATAGAGGTTTTAAGTCTTTGTTAAAATAGGCAAAAAAGGCATAAATAACCGCCTTTTTATTTAGATACTCTGCTTAATAGTAGTTAGCTAATCTATATCTATAATAAGCGCCTTTATTATAAGCTTTCTTTTATAATATATTAATAATCTTTTAAATATTAAAGGAAGCTAAGGGTTTAAGCTTAGGATATTCTTAATAGTTAGCACATTCTTATAAAGGTAACACTAATTTCTGCTTTAAATAAGGTAGGTTAGTTTTCTATTAATAGGTATAGCTCTTATTTTAGCTAATAATAGCAGCAGTTACCTTATAAGTAAAATGTTTATATAAGGTTAATTTGCTCTTAGCTAATATTCTTAATTAGCCTATAAGGTTAAAGCTAGGTAGTAGGCAATTATAAAGAGTAGTCTTTTATACACTATCTTTAATATTAGCTTAGTTAGAGAGGATATTAACTTTAGTAATAAATACATTAATATTATCTTTTTAGATGTTAAAAAGCAGCTAATTAAGGGTATAGCTAGCTATAGTAAAGGAGTATAAGTCTTTAAAAATTGCCTTTAGCTACGCTAGTATCTCTTATATATTATAAAAAGGGTTGTTATTTAAGATATATTAATATCTTACTAGGTCTTAGGTAGGACCTATTAAATAGTTAAAAATAGTAGCTATTTAGTGGCATTTATTAATATAGTAACACTAATTAATGTAAAGGTAATTAATTATAAAGATTATTTATCCTTTAAATTTTCCTTTCTCTCTATTAAAGTTAATAGGTTAAGTGTGTAATTCTTTAACTTTCTTATAGTAGTTAGGATTTTTAGCTTCTTAGTTTTCTTTATAAGGTTGTAATTTCTTATTAATAGCTAAGCCTAAGGGTTTAAAATAGGTACCTTTAAAGGCACTAGTCTTAGGTATAGTATCTCTTTTAAAGGGTTTAGAAGCTTTATATAAAGTATATTAATTCTTATTATCTTAGTCTTTAAATTTAAGTGTATTTATTTATACTAGTAAGCTAGCAGCTTAGGTAGGGGTAGTATTATTATAATTTGCTATAGTTAATATAAGTAATAGTAAAGTAATTCTAGGTAGAGATTTATAGACTAAAGAATCTTTAGATTTATTTAATAATAGGGATAGTAAACTTCTTATTAGTTTATAGTCTAAAAAAGTACTAAGTAGGGTATTATCTTTATCTTTTATAATAGTTGCTACACTACTAGTAGCAGCCTCTTCTTTAAGCTCTTTAACTAGCTCTCTACTAGCTAGTTAAGTAGATAATCTTATTAATAGTCCTTAGTCTTTTATATAGGGTATTTAATCTAATTATTTAGGTCTATAGCTTAATTTAACGTTATATATAGCTAACAAAGTGAGTGTTAAACAAGCTTAATAAAAGAAGTGTTATTAATAAGGTATTTAAAGAACGCTCCTTAATAAGGTTATTTATAAGTCTATAATTATATTATAGCTAGCTCTTAAAGGCAGGTATAAGGGCTGTAAAGAGTGCTTTATTAACAATAATTATAGACTAAGGAGCAAAAAGGAAGCAAAACAACCCTAGCCTAGAATATGTGTGCTTTTGTGTAGGGCGGGCTTAGTCACCTCACGTGACCTCAGCCAGGCTAACCCTTGTGAGACCCCTTAGGGAATGTGCCCAGAGGCGTTGGTCCTCACAAGTTCTTACTGCTAAATAGGTGCTAATTCTACCTAAAGATGCCTTATATAGCTACTAAAGGTTAAAAGGGCTTATAAATCTATAACCCTAACTATAATAGAAGTATCTTAGTTACTTAAGGGGGCAGATAAGTAAACTATATATTTAGTAAGAGAGGCTAGAGTAGGTTTAAGACTAAAGGTAAAGATAAAGGTAAAGGTTAAGGCTAAGGATAAGGTAGGCTAGCTATAGATATAGGTAATACCCTTATAAGCACTATACTACTTACTATTAACTATATAAAGTATATATATTAATAGGTATAGCAGTTTAATATCTAAATAGCGTTAATACTATTACTTTAATACTAATAACTATATTATAGTAAGTTTTAACTAAGGAATAGTTTAGCTTAAGTTAGGGTTAAGGTAACCTATATATAGCTATAAACCCTTTAATATTAACTTAGTACTTTAATAGTAGTATTAAGCTAATATATAAGGCTATACCTATTACTAAAATAAAGTAGAAGGTAGAGTTTAGTAATATAATCTTTATTAAGTAAGAGTTCTTTTAATATACTAGCTATAGGTATAATATATATATCCTAAACTATAGTTATAGTATTAAAGGAAAGGAAGGGTAAGGGATAGTTAATATAGTTAAGGATAGTATTAGGTAAGGCATTTATATTAGTTAGGTATATAAAATAGGCTGTATTAGAGAGGCTAGTAGGATTTTTTTTATTATATTATATACTTACTATATATAAAGGGCTATAGAAGTATTAAAAAAAAAAAAAAAAACTAAAGGGTTTAGCTAAACTACTGTAGATAAGATATAATTATATTTATTAGTAGTAAAACTAATTATATTATATAGTAGTAGAGTAAGGCAAAGATAAGGTAAAAGTAAGAGCCTTTTATACTATTAAACCTAGTAGTAAAACTAATTATATTATATAGTAGTAAAGCAAGGTAAAGGTAAGGCAAAAGTAAGAGCCTTTTATACTATTAAACCTTTATTCTCTTAGTAAGGCTTTATTTCTTCCTACCTTCTATAATAATGCCTTATAATCTTCCTTTTTTATTATTATTAGTCCCTATTAACTATCTTTTTTATCCTTACCCCTTTCCTTTATTTTCCTTTTATTCTTTTTCTTTTATTATAAGGGGGATATAGCTCTAAACCTTATGCTAGTAGTATAAAGAACTATTAAGCTATTATTAAGTAAGACCCCTACTATTAGTTTATACTTAAATTAATTTAGCACTATAATAGCTACTACTATAACTCTTATAATACTATAGTAAGAGTAGGCATAGCTAATAATATCTATATATATTAAGATATAACTATATATAAGCTTATACACTTTAAAGACCTTAGCTATATATTATTAGGTAGACTTTACTAAGCGTAGCTACTTAACTATATTTAATATTTATTCTATAAACACTAATATTCTAATACTATATATATTAATAAAGAGTTTAACTAATATATTAAGGAACTTAGTATAAAAGCCTTAATTTAGTTATAAGGCTCTATTAGTAAGACTATTAAATAGGCTATTACTAATAATAAATAGAGTAGAATTATAAATAGTATTATATAGGTAGAGTTGCTTTATAAACATTTAAAACCTATTATACCCTATTATAATAAAAGCATTTATACTTTCTTTGCTTCTTAGGCTAAACTTAATAGTGCTAATAATAGCTATCTTAGCGCTTTAACCTTTTAAAGCAACTTTCCTACCTATAATAGGTCTGTAACTAATAAGTTAATTTTTCTATATACTTAATTAGTTTATAATAAAATAAGGTTAGTAGTATAATGCGCTAAGTTATATATTAGTAATAAGTTTACCTTTAGCCTTATAGCTATAGCCTCCCTTATCTATCCTAAGAAAGGCTATCTTTTTAAGGTAGACCCTCCCTTATTATACTAAGGGATTTATAAGGAACTCTAAGAAGCCACTATAGCTACCCTTTAATACTTAAAAATAGTAATTTACTAATAGTTTATTAAGTTTTATATTAATATCCTAGGTTTTAATACGCTATATAAGGTTAACTCCTATATTAAGTATATAGTATACTAAGCTATTATTAAGTAGTG
The DNA here is from genome assembly GCA_018360135.1 of Claviceps sorghi. Classification (NCBI taxonomy): domain Eukaryota; kingdom Fungi; phylum Ascomycota; class Sordariomycetes; order Hypocreales; family Clavicipitaceae; genus Claviceps; species Claviceps sorghi. The sequence goes on along the minus strand of SRPV01000135.1, from coordinate 1,049 downwards.
TGCCTTTTACTAAAGAATACAAACTAAAATTATATACTTAATAGGCTATTAAAACAATATACCTTGCCTTAGCTATATATTTATCTCTACCTTTAAACACACTTATAGAATTAACCTACTACTATTATTAGGTAGCTTTAGCTACCTAAGGGATATAGCTATAGATAAAGTAGCCTAAAGTAATTATAAGTCCCTTAAGCTATAGAATAGTAATACCTAAAATAGTATAGACTAAGTTCTACTCCTTTAGCTTACCTAAAAGTATATATCCCTATACACCTATTATTATAAGAAGATACCTAATAGTAAACCCTAAGCTAACTAATACCTTACTACTACTTATAACACTTTATTATAAGAGAGTAGTAATTTTTTTTTTTAGCTTATAAATAAAAGGATATTAAGGGGGGGGGGGGGGGGGGGGATAGTATAAAAAATAAAGTAAAGGCCTTAAGTTTATTTTACTTAATTACTCTGCTTTTACTCTCTACCTATACTATATAGTAGTTTTTTTATTTATAGTTAAGTTTAGATTAAAAGGCTTAGACATACCCCTTATATATTACTCTATATTTACTCCTTACCTATATTATATAGTAGTTTTTGCTTATAGTTAAGTTCTATCTTACTTAAAGGGTTAAATATACCTTTTATATATATAAACACTTATAGAACTAAGTTTATTCTATTATTTAATTTTTTATCTAAAATTGCTTAGTAGATTATTATATAGAGAGGTCCTTTATATATATACCTAAATAGGCGCTTAGATTATAGTAGGCCTAACTAGAACAAATACCTATATTATATAATATAATAAGGCACTATTATATAAGCTAAGTTGTCCCCTACTATTAGCCTTTCTAATATATTATATAAGCTGCTAATAAGGGCATATTATAGTTAATAGCTTTATTATCTCTATAGAGATTAAGTCCCCTTCTAAGTCCCCTTTTAGCAGCTAAGGGCCTATTAACCTTTATAAAAAGAAGTATATTATTACCTATATATTCCTTACTTATATAGATATAAGGCCGCCCCCCCCCCCC
>SRPV01000134.1:0-34805 GCA_018360135.1 Claviceps sorghi | reverse complement strand
ATCTCTTAGCTCTTTATTTATATAGTTTACCTTAACTATTATATAAAATTAGCTATTATAGCTCTTTAATTTGCTTTTTACTATAATAAAAAAGAGAATATATTTATTATAAAAGAACTAAAAGGAAGTTAAGATTTAAGATCTATAACTTTACTAAGCTAAACTAAAAATAAGGGAAGAAGAGGCTTTTTTTAATATTATAGTAGTATAATTAAATACTTTAATAAGAAACTAAATAAAAAGAATAAAAATATAAATTCTAAGGGATAAGGATTTTTTTATAATAAAAGAACTTACTAAATAAGAATAGAGTAAGAGAGGTTTATAAGAAGAATAGTTAAAAAGATATAAAAGAACTTATAATATATTAGTAAAAGGGTAGGGAAGCTAGATTAAGTAGTTATAAAAGAAAAGGGAAGAAAATAAAAGCGTTATAAGGAAGAAAAAGGTAGGAATTTTTTAGCTAAAGTAGCAAGGTCTATAGGTTAGAGCCCTATAAATAATTTAGCAGCTAAAGATGCATTAAGTTATATAATTCTAGTTAAAGTTAGTAAATTTATAGGTTAATAGCTATTACTAGTCTATATTAATTAGAAAGTAGCAGATATAGACTATTTAATAGGGGGGGGTATTATATAAGTGATTTACTCTACTGCTAAAATAAGGAAGCCTCCTAGCTGTTTCCTATAACGTATTTTCTTCTTCTTCTTACAACTTCTCTTTCTTTAGCCTCTATTATAATAATAATATAAAGCCTTCTTTATCCCCTTCCTTATTATAAATTATCTTAATAATCCTTATAAAAAGCTCCTAAATATTACTAATCTTATTATAGATAAGATTTCTAAAAAAGAGCTTACTACTATATACACTTTAAATTAGTAAGCGCATACTTCCTTTTAAAAGGTATTAGTTAATATAGAAATAGTAAGTAAACATCTAATTAAATAATAAGGAAGTATATCTAACTGTCTTTCTTTATTAGTTTTATTTTCTTTACTAAATAGTCTTTATTAGTAGCGTTAACTTAGGTAAAAGCAGTATTTTAATTTATACTAAAATTATTATAAGGAAAGGGATCCTACTAAATACTTCTAAAGGGATAATAAATTATTTTATATTTTTAAACCTTTATAATTAAGTGTTTAAAAAGATTATCTATAGGGTTCTAAATATAAGAGAGATTTTAAAGCGCTATCTAACTTTAATATATATTTCTATAGAATTTATACATTTATAGGGTTAGTTCTTTATCTCTTTTATAAAATAAAATAAAAGAAAACTTACCTTTTTAGTTTTATTATATAGAACTAATAATAATATAGCTTATACCTCTTATATAAAGATATATTTAAGAATAGTAATTATATTTAGTAAGTATATATACTTCCCTTTTTATAGGTATATATTAGTATATAAAGTCTATAGTAGTATTTATAGCAACTACATTTAGAAAGGTTCTGCTTTTTATAAATAAGGGATTAAAGGAGGATACTATTAATAGGTAAAGGATTAGTATAGTCTTTAAGCCTTTCTTAGTAAGGAAGGTTCTGCTAAAAATATAAAAAAGCTACTAAGTAAGGAAAGTTAAGATATTAAAATATTAAACTTAAAGATTATACCTTATTTAGCATTTAATATCCTACCTCCTTATTTAATTTAAAAGGGAATAAAAAAGTAAATAAAAGAATAAAACAAACTATTTAATTAAAGTAAAAGTAAAAAAGAGAAAATGTAATAATACTATTAAGCCTACCTTCTCTTTAAAGATAAGGCAAACTATAAGATTTAATAAGTCTTAACGCTTAATAGCATTAATAAAATAAAAAACATAAAATATTAGTGTATAAAAGTTAAATAACTGTGATGGATTTAAGCTTTAGGCTTAGATTCTAAGCGCTCCCTTTATAGGCCCTTTACAGGCCTATAGGGCTTGCTTAAAGTCGCTTTTACGTACCTATATTATATATAAGCTAGATATATAGTAGAGGGGAGAAGGGCTTCCTTCTTCTCCCTTAAGAATATTAATAATACTATTATTACTAAAAAGTAGTAGCTTTTTAAGCTAAACTATAATAATTAATATCCTTTACCTTTTTAATAAATATAGGGATTATAATAAATCTAAATTAAAGTAATAATATAATACTTTTAAAGAGTATATAAGAACTTTAGTATCTCTAAGAGAGGGTTATATAGTAAGATATATAGCTAAAAAATATATACCTCTAAGTAGCTATAATAAGCGCACTACCTTATAATATTATATTAGCTTTATATAATATAATACTAAGTAAGCCTTAGTAGGAGTGGCTTAAATATAAGCTGCTTTTAATAGGGACTTTTTATAATAGTAATAAGGCCTCCTTTTAGGCTTAATAAAGCTTAATAGTATATAAGCTTAAAGCTAATTTTAATTTTATTAGTAGTAATTATAATAAATAGTTTTTAATCTATTAGAACTTAAGGCTAAAGATTTAGGCTTAGGTTGCCCCTTTCTTTAAGTTAGAATATACCTTTATATATATTTTAAGGCAATTTCTTGCCTACTTTAATAGTATATTTATAAACCTTTATTAAAAGAAATGTATAATTTTAAAGCTAAATTAGCTTAAATAGCGTGCTAATAAACGCTTTATAGACTTTTATATTTGTTTTAAATAGAAGCTAGTCTTAATAAGAGGTATTAATTAAGTAGATATAGTAAAGCTATTTAAACTTTATATAGCTTTTAATAAATAAATATAGGACTACTATATAGATTATAATATCCCTTATAATAACTATTATAAGGCTATTAAATGTTATTATAGTATTACACTTAATATTAACTTATACTACCTTAAGGAATATATTAAAGTAAAGCGTTTTAGCTACACTAGCTATAATAAGGATAGTAATATAAAGATAACTAATATTAACTTAGCCTTTTTTTTAGTAGTAATAGATAAGAAGGGGAAGTTAAAGAAGAAAGTAGCTAAAAATAAGATTAATTTCTTAATAAAGGCTAAGTAAGCTAAGTAAGTAATATTAAAGGTGCGCTAATAGTAAAGGTAAGTAAGTTAATGCTTTTACTATAGAGTTATTAGGTATTTTATTTAGTAGTATTACCTCCTACTATTAAATTACTTAATAAATATAGTAGTAGTATAGGTTTATAAAGTTTTTAAGAAGAATATATTAAGTAAGTTTAATAGCTTTAATTTAGAAAAAAATAGCTTTACTACTTAAGTTTTAATAGTAAAGGTAATAGTAGTGTTACTTATTATATTAACTACTATATAGATTAGTTATAGTAAAAGTATAGTAAGATAGAATAGAATATAAAATTACTACCTTTTCTTATTCTACTCTTTTATAATAGTCTCTCTTTCCTTTAAACCTAGGTTAATAATAGGTATAATAGCTTTATAGTTATAAGTAAGAAGGTTATATAGTAGCTTAGTCTTACCTATATTTATCTATTATATATATATAGTATTACTATAGCTATAGAAACTTTTAACTTAGTTTAAGGGGCTGCTATAATATAGCTATATATTATATATTTAGTTTACTTTTAAGTAAATATTAATAGTTAAGTCTTCCCTATAGCTGCTTATATAGTCCTAAGGTTGTTTTATAACTATATCTTAAGTATACTATAGCTATTATATAATAGAATTAAACTATATATAGTATAATATTACTTAGTAGTAGGCGTGCGCCTTAGATTAGAAATTAAGGCCTTTAATATATAAGAAGTATAACACCTTACCTTAGCTATTTTAGGCTCTATTTATACTAGCTTAGTATATAGGGTAGCGAAGATATAGATAAATATATCTCTTATAGTTACTAGCCTTTACGAAATAATATCTATTTTATTAATATCTATAGGCTTACTAATCTTAAATAAGGTAGCTATCTTAAAATAGCTTTTAATAAAGCTTTAGAACTTTATAAACCTTTTTAATAAGGAAAATGCTAATGCACTGCCCCTTTATTAAGGCTAGTTAAACTATTATATTTACTTATACTAAAACCTTAATAGGTTAATACTAAAGCTTCTTTAGGCACCTTTATATAATATACTATAGGACTAGCTACTAAAGATTTAGAAATAAATTATAGAACTAATAAATAAGGGGTAGATTTAAGCCTTTTCCTTATTAGCTATAGCTCCTATACTTTTAGTTTAAAAGGTAGAAGGTAGTTAATAGTTTTATATAAACTACTATATATTAAATAAGGTTATAGACTAAAACTAATACCTACTATTACTTATTAAAGAGACTTTACGCTCTTTTACTAAGGCTTAATAGTTTATAAAGCTAGATATTTACGCTGCTTTTTACTAAATTTATATAGCTAAAAGGGATAAATATTTAATAGCCTTTTATATATACTTTAGCTTATTTAAATAGCTAGTATATTTATTTAGCTTAGTAAGTATACTAATAACGTTTTAGCACTATATTAATAGTACTTTAAAGGATATATTAAGGGACTATATAACTACTTACCTTAATAATATCCTTATTTATTTTAGTAGCTTATATAAGAACTATACTTAGTAGACTTAGGAAATCCTCCTTTACCTTAAATAGGTAGGTTTATACCTTAATATTATTAAGTGTGCTTTTAGGGTAATAGAGGTTAAGTATCTAAGGTTTATTATTTAAGCTAAATATATAATATACCCTAACCCTAAAAAGATTACTATAATTTATAACTAAAAGGCTTTAACTAAAGTTAAGGGTATTTATAGCTTTTTAGGCTTTATAAACTTCTATTAGGAGTTTATTACAAACTTCTTAGACCTTATTAAACCTTTATTAGCCTTAATATAGAAAGGGGCACTATTTATATAGTCTTAGGCTTATAAGGATGTATTTTAGCGTTTAAAGGTAGCTTTTATTTTATATCTAATTTTAGCTTAATAAGACCTTAACTAAGATACTATAGTAAAGGTAAATTCCTTAAGGAAGGCTATTAAGGGTTGCCTCTCTTAGTATAATAAAAAGGGTATGCTTTACTTAGTTATATATTACTTTATATAACTAATAGTAGTAGAATAAAACTATACTATATATAATAAGGAACTTCTTAGTATAATCTCTTATTTAAAGGCTTAGTTAATAAAGCTTTAAAGTATAGCTTATCTCTTTATAATTTTTATAAACTATAAGAATTTAAAATACTTCTTTAGCCTTTAAAAGATATTTAAATAATAGGCTTAATAAGCTAAAACATTAGCACTTTTTTACTTTTACCTCTATTACTGCTTAGATAGCTAAATAGAGAGGCTAAATATATTATTTTATTAAAAATAGGATAAGTTTAGGGCAGCCTTAATAAAGTAGGCACTTATTAACCTAGTTTTTATAGTAATAGTCAAGACTTAAGGTTCCTTTTATAATTTCTAAAAGGTTCCCTTAGGTATTTACTTAATATCCTATAAAAACCTATTAAAAGGGCGCAACTTTTTTACTAAAGCGCACCTTTAAAACCTTTAAAATACTAATATTTAAAAGGACCCTATATATTTAATAAAGTTAAGGGTATTATAAAAGGGGGCTTATTAGTTTCCCTTAAAGGTATAAACTTACTAATAAGTAGTAAACTATAAGGTAGATATATATAAAGCGCTATTATTTTAAGGCTAACTTTAGGCCCTATAATATAAGCTTTTAACTATAGTATTAATCTACTATATCTATAAGTCTCTCTTATTAAGCTACTTAGGTAGAAATATAATATTTTAAGCTCTTTATAAAGACTTCTACTAAAAGGGGATATTAGCTAATATTATAAAGTATATTTAGAATTGCTATTATTTTACTAAGTAAAAGAGCTGTTAATTATACTAAGGCTTACTATGCCTTATTCTAGCTTTAAACTGCTTTTAGTTATAGATCTTTGTTAACTTTATAATAAACCTTTTAGCCTCTTTACTAAACACTTTATAATACTTTATAGTAATTACTAACTACTTATTAAAATATATTTAGCTAAAAGCTATAATAACTATAGTATCTAAGGTATATATATAGTAGTTTCTAAAGTATTAGTAGCGGTTTTATAGATTTCCTTAAAGTATTATTTCTAATTATAGCTTAGATTAAGTAAGGGGGTTTTAGTTTATATTATATTCCCTTATTAAAACTAGCTACTTATTATTTATATTATATTACTTTTAAACTAATAGTAGTACTAAATAGGTAAACTAAGAGATATAGTTAATTCTTTATACTATTATAAGATTCTTATAATATAATTAGCTTAACTATCTTTCTATTTATTAGCTTATATTAAATAACTATATATCTACTATTATAAGGATTAGTATAAACCTTACTCTCTATAGATTTAATATAGATCTTATTTAGTATATTAAGGGCTTTATTAAAAGCTTTATATTACTTAAAGGGTAGGTAGTTTAGTTTTTTAAATATATTTATAAAGGTATATAACTAACTTAAGTAATAATTAATTTTACTTAATAATACTAATAAAAGTTAATAAATTATACCTATTAACTAGTAAAAAAATTTATAGTAAGAGATAAGATATAGTTAAACCTTTATTATATAAAAACTAACTATTTAAGCTAAAAATTAAACTAAGTTATAGTAAAGTATACTATATTAAAGGTCCTTATACTATTAATTATCTACTTAAATATATTAAGGGGTATTTATTTTATTTTCTATATTAACTTAGTAGAATATATTATAAATAACCTACTTTTATTTTAAGTCTTTTAAAACCCCTACTTAAAACCCTAACTTTTTTAGCCTTTTAATAACCTAAAGTTAATAAAGTATAAAGTAAAAGAAATTTTAGCTATTAAAAACGCTTAAAATTAAAGAGGCTAATATAATATTTTAGTAAAATAGATAAACTATATATAGCTAATATAAAAGCCTTTAAAAAGTATAAAAAATACTAAAGCTTTAGCTTAGTTTAAGGCTAAGTAAGGTAATATATATTTATATAATAGTTTAGTTATATATTTATTAACTTCTATTTTATACTTAATAAAGGGCCTACTTAAACTTTAATAAATTACTTTAATATACTATAGGTTATTCTCTTTCCTTTTTAATAAATATTTAACTATTTACTCTTATTATTATTTTTCTCCTTTTTATTTTTAGCTAGCTTTTTAATTTATACTAAATAGTATTAGCTATTAGTATTTTACTTTTATATTAAAGCTAGCTTAAGTATATAAAAGCTAAATAAAAGGTAGTATTATAAACTAATAGATATTTAAAAGCTAGCTAAGGTTTAGCTAAGTAAGAATAATAAATTAATTAGTATTACTTTATAATAATAAAGTAAGAGAGAGATAGGTTAATAAAAGGTAGTAAGTATAAGTAAAGTAATAGTAAAAAACTTAGTTAAAATAATAGTAAGTAATAGATAAAAGATAGCTAAAGTAGTAGTAAGTAATAAATAAAGAATATTTAAAGTAATAGTAAGTAATAAATAAAGAATATTTAAAGTAGTAATAAGTAATAGATAGTAGGCTATAAAAGGGGGCTAAAAATAACTTAAGGTATTATTAGCTTAACTAAAGGGATGCTTATAATTAAAGTAGTAATAAATACTAGCTTATAAAGGCATTAGTATAAATAAAGTAGTTAAGGATAGTATAAGTATAGTAAATATAGCTTAGTAGTATAAAAAAAAGAAGGATAAAAGTATAGTAGGTAAAGGCTAAGATAAGGTAAAAGAGAGTTAAGGCTAAAATAAAAGAACTTAAGATATATTAGTTATAGTATATTTAAATAAACTATTAAATAAGGGGGTAATAAAGCTATTATAAGCTAAAGTTTAGTATTTAATAAGTAGCTAAGCTTAGTAAATAGGTAAGGGTAAGTAATAAAGTAAGGTAAAGGTAGGCTAGCTAATAGAAGGGGCTATTATAAAATAGAAAATAGCTATAGTAGGTAAGGCTAAGGATAAAACTAAGGATAAGGTAATAATAAGGCTATTATTATAGCTACTACTATTACTTTTACTATTAATAATAATAAAAGTAGTAATAGTAGTAGTAGGGTATATAAATATATTAACTAAATAAAAAGTAAGGTAAGTTATACTACTTTTAGCTTACTTAGTAAAGGGAATAGTATTAAAAGTATTAGTAAAAGATAACTTAAAAGGAGAGTGCTTAAAAATTAAAGGTAAGTAGTAGTAAAAGCTAAATAGTTTATTTAATATAGCTTAAAAACTTAATAATAATTAGATAATAAGCTTTTAAAAGGGTATAGACTAAGTAATAGCTAAGTATATAATATAGTAAGAGAGGGTAGAGATAGGTATAATAAAGGAATTATCTTAGGTATAGATAGTAGGTAAGGTAATTAATATTATATAGATAGAGATAAGATTCTTTAATATTATAGCTATATTTTAAATTAAAGCTATATATTAGGAGAGAGTAGTATATATAAAAGTAAGTTTAGTATTAATATAATATAAAATAGTGTTTAAAATAATAAAGAATAAAGTAGTAATAATAAAGGTAAAAGTAAGAGATAGGGTAGTAGTAATAGCTAAAGGGGTAATAAATAATATTTATAAGGTTCTTAATAAAGGAGTAAAGGGGGCGCTAATTAAAGGCTAAAAGAAGGCAAACTAGTTACTAATAGCACCCTTAACTAAGCTATAAATAGCTTTATATAGCACTTAAAAGTGTTTCCTTAAAGTTAAGAACTAAGTAGTTAACTTTATATAAGTAGCTAGCTACTTAAAAGCTGCCTTTTAAATTAATATATTAATAGCCTTACCTTAGTCTATAGCTTTAGCTATATTATAAATAGTATAGTAAAAAGTAGGATTAATAGTAAAAATATAGTATTCTTATATATACTTTTTATACTTTTAATAGCACTTTAGATAGGCTTTATTAAGGTTAGGCTTATAATTAAGGTAGCTATTTTTTAAGGTATAAATAAGATAACTTAGGTACTATATTTAAATAATATACTAAGGATTATATACCTTATTATTAAAATCACTTACTATTGCAAAATATTCTATAGTTTAAGAATTATTACTAAATAAGTAATATCTTTTAGGTATACTAATAGTAGTAAATATAGTATAGGTATCTATTAGTTAGTAAATAGGGTTTAAAAAAGGTCCTTTAAGCTTACTTTATAAAAGCTTTATAAAAGTAAGAGAAGAGTAAGCTAGTAATATAAAAAGAGTAAGGGATATAGTAAGAGATTATAAAAATAGCGTAATAATTGCAGATAAAAGGCTAAAAGGTAAAGAATAAAGTATAAAAAAGGTCTTTTTAAATATATATAAGGAGATATTTTTATAGGAAAAATAGGGGTTAAGTAATAGTTTAAGGGGATATATTAAGAGGTATAGAGTAGGATATAAGAGATTTTATATTTTATTATAGGCTTAAAGTAATTATATATATCCCTTAGATTACTTATAGTTAGCCTACTTAGATTTCCTTTTTAGAATAGTTTATTATTTTATTTATTTATATATTTAGTTTTAGATAAAATAGTGATTTTTTTATTAGGCTAAATTAGCTATAAATAGTATTAAGCTAGCTACTAAAGCAAGCCCTTAATACTAATAAAGTAAGGGCTTAGGTAGATCCTTAAGAATAAGTAATAGGATATATATTATATAGGTTATTATTCCTTTGCTACTAAACTATAGTAGATCCTTGCCTTTTATATAAAATAGCTAGATAGGGAGTAAGAAGGGGGCTATATAATAGATTTAAGCTTTAGGCTTAAATTCTAAGCGCTCTCTTTATAGGCCCTTTATAGGCCTATAGGGCTTGCTTAGAGTCACCCTTACGCACCTATATTATATATAAGCCGGATATATAGCGGAGGGGAGAAGGGCTTCCTCCTTCTCCCCTAAGGATATTAATAATACTATTGTTGCTAGAAAGCAGTAGCCTTCTAGGCCAGACTATAACAATAACTAAAGAAAAGAGCTAAAGAAAAAAAAAGGAATAAAAGTATTATTAGTAATTAAATAAAATAGTATAAGCTATAAATTTAGCTTATTACTCTTCTAATATCTTAGGTAATTAAACTTTAACTTAATAGAGAGGGTAGCGGTATAGTAGGATAGTTACCTCCCTATCTAAATCCTCCCTAACTAAATCTTCCTTATCTCTTAAAATGCCCCTTAGGGTTAAAGGTTTATTAGTAGTAATTATCTAATTAGATATATTATAATTAAAAACAAATAGTAAAAGAGAATAAAGTTAGCTATCTAAATTAGTTACTAGTATATAATAGCCTAAAGAAGTGCGCAGTAGTTAATAAAGCTAGTTATTAGCAAATAAGGTCTACTACCCTTCTTTATTAAGCATAAACTTCTTAAAATAGTTACTATTAATTATTTTATTTAAAATAATACTATTTAAAGTCTATAGCTAATAGGCTTTTATAATAGGTGCCTAGCTATAGATTTAGAACAGTCTACTCTAATATATTACTAACTTCCTTACTATAGATATATTTATAACACACTATATATTATAAATAAGAATAAGATCTCTTAGATTTAATTAATTAAACTTCTTATAAAGGGATATTACTTAATTTTTATCTATTTAAGCTACTAGTCTTTATCTATAGTATAGCACTTTCTTTTTAGTAGTAATAATATCTTTAGCTTTATATTTAAAGAGTTAGACCTAAGCTTTAAAAAGATCTTAACTTATTATAATAGTGTCTTAATTAATTAATTATTAAATTAGGAATTTTACCTTTAAAGGTAAAATAGGTTCCTAACTATAGATTAAATAAAAGGCAAACTATCTATAAGAAGCCCTTACTATAATACAGTTAGTAAGCAAGGCTTTATTAAGATACTATAGCTAATACCTATTAGAACCGCTTAACTTAGTAAGCGCTAAAGCTAAAGTCTAATAACTAGCTTTAATAAGGGCATTACCTTTAGGGTTATATTCTAAAGTTTAAATACTATAAATACTAAGATTAAATAGTATATTTTATAAATCTCTATATATTTTAGGGCTGCTATTATATATAATATATTAAAATATACTAAACCTACTAATAAGCTTACTAAAAAAATAGTATATAGTAGCAATATTAGTAGCTTAAATAGAAACTGCTTTAACCTATTTAGTAAGGTTATACTAAGCCTTTAATAAATACTTATACCCTTAATTAGATAGTAGATATTAGGTATTAATATAAATTTTACTTATTAGATTCTTAGGTATAATTAGGATTAATAGCTTTTATAAATATTAAAGGGCAAACTTTTAGTATATTTTATAATAGAATATTATATCTTTTACTATATTCTATATACCTTACTACTAATACTGCTAGTATAAGGCTTAAAAGACAACCTTTATACCTTTATAGCCTATATTTTTATATATATCCCTTATAATAATAATACACTACTTTAGGTTATTAATAATAATAGTAAAGCCTTTTATAATCCCTATAGGTCTTTTAAAGAGATGCCTATTATTAATAAAGAACTTTTAAGTAGTAGTTCTAAGTGCCTTAAATTGCTTTATTAATAGATTAAATAATCTATATAGTATCTAAAGATATTAAATAAGTCTTTAGGACTTAGTAATATATTTAAAAGACTAAGGTTCCTTAAACTAATTAGCGTTTAAGTATAAGTTAATAAACTCTTTAATATCTCCTTTAATTATTTAATCTATTTAATTAAAAGGCTTAAACTCTTTTCTAAAAAGTTTATCTATAGCACTATTTTATTATTTAGAAATATAGTAAACTATAAAGTTAAAAAGCTAAATATAGCTTATTTATTACGTAATAAGTGTACTAAGTATATTATTAATAGCTTTAGCTAACTAATGCTTTAGGACTATAGAGTTAGTCTTTAAAATAAATAGTACCCTATAAAAATAAATATATAGCCTTTAAAGAGTATATATAAAAGCCTTATATTTTTACTTTATAGCGTTATAAATTGCCTTTATAGCAGACTATATACTATTTTTAAACTAAACTAAATGTTATAATCTATTATACTTTTATAGTAAAGCAGCCCTTTAATTTATACTATTAGTATTAACTATAAGGATAATTTCCCTATAATCTTTGCTTAGATTAATTAATTAGAGGCTAAGGGCTATTATAATTATATTAATAACCTTCTTTATAGCGTCTTAATATTTTAGCCCTTAATACTAAGGTATATTTTTTTATAGTAACCTTATTAAAGAGAGAGTAATTAAAGTATAATAAGGGACCTAAATATAGTAAAAATAAGTAAGTCTAAGGAAGGAATATATATCCTTCTTATCCTTATATATAATTTACTCCCTAAGCTTAAGGACCTTTGCCTTAGCTAGCTTTCTTTTATATATATTATAGCAAAAGCTTATAATAACTATTAATAGCTAGTAAAATTTACTCTTTACTATAGAAGCAGTATAACTAGCTAACTTAAGGTTTATAAGCACTTTATTAATATTAATTAGATATTCTAGAACGTATTAATATACTCTAAGTAAAGCTTTAGCATTATTATAAGTTATAGTAGGACCTTTAATAGCAATATTATTTAAAAAAGGGGCGTAAATTTAGGGCATTAAATTAAACAAAATGCGCCCTATAATGCAGATAAACTAAGCAATTAAGTTTATAGCCCCTTAGGGCAGCTAGTATAACCTTAAAAGCCTTATTAGAGTTATAATTATTATAAGGTCTTAGCTCTTTTTATTAAGCTTAACTTAGTTATATTTAGAAAGAAGATTAATAGTAGAGAGTATCTTATATATACTAAATTCCTTACTAAAGCTCTTAGCACCTTATAGAATACTAGTGTCCTATATTATTATACTATTATACTTTATAGCTAATAAAATTAGCTATATTCCCTTATCTTTCTTTATTATAAGAAAATATAAATTCTTATATAACCTATAGCTCTCTTTTATTAATCTATGTTTTAATTTTATCTTTAATAAGGCTACTAGCCTCTCTTATAACCCTAAAGGAATAGGGATAGACTTAACTTACTAAGCTTTATGCTTAATAACCTTAATAACCTATAAAAAGGTAATAAAGGGATTAACTTTACTAATCTTAGAGATATCTTATATAAAAGCTACCTTTTAGTTACTAAGGATTTCCTTAAAAATATCTATTTCTTAAGGTATAAGATATTCTTTAACTTTTTTAATTATTTAATCTAATCTTTCTTTAGTTATTTAAAACCCCTATAGGTATTTAGAGAACCTATTAGTAATAAATTCTTTATACTTTTTATATTTATTAAGACACTACTTAACTTTATTTTACTTTTTTATTTTTTACTTAAGGTCTCTATTAAGGACAAAGCTATTAAAGGGGACGTTATTAAGCAGATATACCTTATTAACTACTCTTTTATATATTATATTTATTATAAGATTAAATATTTAGATTAGTTATATTAGTTAGAGTTTTTTAATAGCCTCCTTTAGTTACTATATTTATTTAAATAAAGCTTCTTTAAAAATAAGCCCTATAATCTTCCTTCCTTTATTAAGTATAAATAGGTATAATACCTTATTAGGTTTTAATTTAGTTTATATTTTATTTTAGATTATTTAATCTATATTTTATATATATATTTTATTTTAGATTAATTAATCCTTATTTTAAGTTATTATTTTATGCTATTTCCCTTTTAAAATTAATACATTTACTATTAAAGCTTTAATACTATTATTATTATTATATATTTTCTATATAATAAAACTAGCAGTATAGGAGACTATAATAGTGTTACTAAAATAGCACCTTACTTATATCTCTTTAATTCTTTAGCTATAATTAAATATTACCTAAGCTTACTAAATAAAAGGTATACCTAAGATAATAGGGATAGAGATAGTGTTTAGTATAATATAAAAGCGGATAAGAGTCTAAATATTACTAAGATAAAGCTTAGTCTTAACCTCTTTATTTAGCTTTACTAAATAGTTTAAGTATAATATACTATTAGCTTTAATCTTTATTAAGTAAACTAATAAACTAGCTCTTCTTATAAAGTCCTTACTAATTAGATTCCCTTATAATCTAAAGTTAATTAGTGCTAAAAAAAGTAGTTCTTTTAGGTCTTTAAGGTAAATTTATAAGTAAGGCAGCTTCTATAAGTGCTCTACCTATAAGTTTAGGTAAAGGATATCTTACTTCCTTAAAATAGTAACTAAAAGCGTCTATAGCTATTTAATCTTTATAAAGAGTACCTTTATTACTTACTAATTAGATAATTCTATTATTAAGTTAAGTGTATTACTTACAACCCTTAATAATTATATTTATTTCTATAAAAGAGTTTATAAAGCTATACTAATACTAACTAAGAATTTACTAATAGGCTTAACTATAAAGGCTTTAGTAGCCTTATTATATTTAACTTAAGTAGCTATTGCCTAAATAATACTTAAGAGCACTATTAAATTAAATAGTTAGTCTTTATTAAACTTATAAAACTTACTTAATAGGATTAGTTTTATAGCTTTAAAGCAGCTATTATAGAAAAGAACCTTTTTAATACCTTTTACCTTAACTTAATATTTCTTACTAACTAATTTAGTAAGGGGTGAAAGGAGCTTAAAGAGATTATATAAGCTAAGGCCTATCTTCTTAAGAAGAACCTCTTTATAAAGCTATTTAATAAGTCTTTTATAGTATTTATTTAAATCTTAGCTACTAACCTTTAGTTTAACTAGCTAAAAGTAGGTCTCTATAGTAGGTTTATCTATAATATCCTTAATTTAAGCTCTCTTAGTTATATTAGCGTTAATAAGAGGCATAATATAAATATTTATTTAATTAAGCTTAGACTAGTTAACCTTATAAAGTATAATTACTTTAGTTTTTAGTTATAAATCCTTTTATAAAATCTTAGTTAGCTATAGCCTTTAATATTTAAGCTAATATATAGATAAGTTTAATCTTTAGCTTATACTATTAATAATTTTCTTCTTATTTAGTGTTATTACTTAATTCTCCTTAGTAACTTAGTTAAAGGTTTATACTTAAGGGATTAAATAGCTAATAATATAATTAGTAAAGTATTTAACCTAAAAAACTATTAACTATTAAATATAGCTTTTAATATTTAAAAAGAGATTATATAGTATTAATAGCACTTAGTACTTCTATAAATTATTACTAATAGCTAAGACTTATACTTAAAAGTTATATTAAATAAAGCTAATCTTCTAATTATAAGCTAAGTACTTATACCTATTAGAAAAGTAGCCCTTATTATTATAGTAAAAGCATTTATTATTTAGATAATGCTTAGCTTTATATATATTTATATAGATATTAATATACTTCTCTTGCTCTTTAGTATAGATAGAGTTTTATATTATTACTATAAGCAGATTATAGTATTTATTAATTCTTTTAAGAAGATTAAGTATAAGGGTATTCCCTTAAAGCATTATAATATATAGCTCCTTAAGCTGCTTTATAAGCGTATCTATCTAACTTTTATAATTATTAGGACTAATTATAGAGTTTTATGCTTTAAATTAATTAGTAGAAGCCTATTTACCTAAGCGTTTATATAATTAGTTAAGTAAGAACTAATAGCTACTTTTAGAATTAATAAGTTAGCTATTAGTCTTTTTAGTAATTATTTAGTAAGGATTATAGCTTTCTAATAGAAGATAGGTTTTAATATAGTTGTTTAAGAGGCTTTAGAGATACTTATACTTAGATATAATAAAAGCCTCCTTAATTATATTATACTTATTAAGAAAGCTAATAATTACTTAGTTAGATATAGCTTTATATATATATTTAAACTGTTTAGTAATAAATTTCTATTCTTTAAGATAAGCCTTAAATATAAGAGCTTAATACTGCTAAAGCTAGAGATATATATTAGAGAAGCTTTAAGAATGCTAAGTATTAAGTTATTTTAACTAATTAATAGCTTCCTTAATCTATTCCTAAGAAGTAGTTATAAACTAGTGTAGTAACGCCTCCTTAGCTTCTTTTTATATATAAATAGTAATAAGGGGCTTAATAATCTTTTTAAGCTTAAGGGTAATCTATTTTTTAAATTTATAGCACTAATTAGTATTAAGGATACTAAGGACTCTTATTTTATCTTTAAAGTCCTTAATAAACTTAGTAATATTTTCTTTAATAAATTTATTAATATTAAAGCTATTTTAAAGAGAAATAATAGCTTATTGTTATAGTCTGGCCTAGAAGGCTACTGCTTTTTAGCAATAATAGTATTATTAATATCCTTAGGGGAGAAGGAGGAAGCCCTTCTCCCCTTTGCTATATATCTAGCTTATATATAATATAGGTGCATAAGAGTGACTCTAAGTAAGCCCTATAAGCCTATAAAGGGCTTATAAAGGGAGCGCTTAGAATTTAAGCCTAAAGCTTAAATCTATTATATAGCCCCCTTCTCGCTCCCTATCTAGCTATTTTATATAGAAGGTAAGGACCTACTATAGTTTAGTAGTAAGGAAATAATAATCTATATAATATATATTCTACTACCTATTCTTAAGGATCTACTTAGGCCCTTACTCTATTAGTATTAAGGGCCTGCTTTAGCAGCTAGCTTAATACTATCTATAGCTAATTTAGCTTAATAAAAAAATCACTTTTTTATTTAAAACTAAATATATAAATAAATAAAATAATAAACTATTCTAAAGGGGAAATCTAAGCAGGCTAACTATAAGTAATCTAAAGGACGTATATAATTACTTTAAGCCTATAGTAGGATATAAAATCTCTTATATCCTACTCTACGCTCCCTAATATATCCCCTTAAACTATTACTTAACCCTTATCCTTTCTATAAAAATATCTCCCTATATATATTTAAAGAGACCTTTTTTATACTTTATTCTTTACCTTTTAGCCTTTTATTTATAATTATTATACTATTTTTATAATCTTTTACTATATTCTTTACTTTTTTTATATTATTAGCTTACTCTTCTTTTACTTTTATAAAGCCTTTATAAAGTAAGCCTAAAGAACCCTCTTTAGACTTTATTTACTAACTAATAAATACCTATACTATATTTACTATTATTAGTATACCTAAAGGATATTACCTACTTAGTAATAACTCTTAAACTATAGAATATTTTATAGTAATAAGTAATTTTAATAATAAAATATATAATCCTTAGTATATTATCTAAATATAGTGCCTAAGTTATCTTATTTATACCTTAAAAAATAGCTACCTTAATTATAAGCTTAATCTTAATAAAGCCTATTTAAAGTACTATTAAAAGTATAAAAAGTATATATAAAGACACTATATTCTTACTATTAACCTTACTTTTTACTATATTACTTATAATATAGCTAAGGCTATAGACTAAGGTAAGGCTATTAATATATTAGCTTAAAAGGCAGCTTTTAAGCAGCTAGCTACTTATATAAAGTTAACTACCTAATTTTTAACTTTAAGGAAACACTTTTAGGCGCTATATAAAGCTATTTATAGCTTAGCTAAGGGTGCTATTAATAACTAATTTACCTTCTCTTAGCCCTTAGCTAGCACCCCCTTTACCCCTTTATTAAGAATTTTATAAATACTATTTATTACTCTTTTAGCTATTATTACTATTTTATTCCCTACCTTTACCTTTACTATTATTACTTTATCCTTTACTACTTTAAACACTATCTTATATTATATTAATACTAAACTTACTTTTATATATACTACTCTCTCTTAATATATAGCCTTAGTCTAAAATATAGCTATAATATTAAAGAATCTTATCTTTATTTATATAGTATTAATTACCTTACTTATTATTTATACTTAAGATAATTCCTTTATTACACTTATTTCTACCTTTTTTTACTATATTATATACTTAGCTATTACTTAATTTATACTTTTTTAAAAGCTTACTACCTAACTATTATTAAGTTTTTAAGCTATATTAAATAAACTATTTAGCTTTTATTACTACTTACTTTTAATTTTTAAGTACTCTCTCTTTAAGCTATTTTTTACTAGCACTTTTAATACTATTCCCTTTATTAAGTAAGCTAAGAGTAGTATAACTTACCTTACTCTTTATTTAGTTAATATATTTATATACCCTACTACTATTATTATTACCTTTATTATTATTAATAGTAAAAGTAATAGTAGTAGCTATAGTAATAGCTTTATTACTACTCTATCCCTAATTTTATCCCTAGCCCTACCTACTATAGCTACTTTTTATTTTATAATAGCTTCTTTTATTAGTTAATCTATCTTTACTTTACTTTATTACTTATCTCTACTTATTTACTAAGCTTAGCTGCCTACTAAGTACTAAACTTTAGCTTATAGTAGCTTTATTACTCTTTTATTTAGTAGTTTATTTAAATATACTATAGCTAATATATCTTAAGTTCTTTTATTTTAACTTTAACCCTCTCTTACTTTATTTTAGCCCTTATTTACTATACCTTTATTCTTCTCTTTTTTATACTATTAAGCTATATTTACTATATTTATATTATTCTTAGCTACTTTATTTATACTAACACTTTTATAGGCTAATATTTATTACTACCTTAATTATAAGTATTTCTTTAGTTAGGTTAATAGTACCTTAAGTTATTCTTAGCCCCTTTTTATAGCTTATTACTTATTACTTACTACTATTTTAAATATTTCTTATTTATTACTTATTATTGCCTTAAATGTTTTTTATTTATTACTTACTATTACTTTAGCTATCTTTTACTTATTATTTACTATTACTTTAACTAAGTTTTTTACTACTATCTTACTTATACTTACTACCTTTTATTAACCTATCCTTTTTCTATCTTATTATTATAAAGTAATATTAATTAATCTACTATCTTTACTTAGCTAAACCTTAGCTAGCCCTTAAATACTTACTAATTTATAATACTACCTTTTATTTAGCTTTTATATACTTAAGCTAGCTTTAGTATAAAAGTAAAATACTAATAGCTAGTACTACTTAATATAAATTAAAAAGTTAGCTAAAAATAAAGAGAAGGAAAATAATAATAAAAGTAAATAGTTAAGTATTTATTAAAAAAGAAGGAGGATAATCTATAGTATATTAAAGTAATTTATTAAAGTTTAAGTAAGCCTTTTATTAAGTATAAAATAAAAGTTAATAAATATATAACTAAACTATTATATAAATATATATTACTTTACTTAGCCTTAAACTAAGCTAAAGCTTTAGTATTTTTTATACTTTTTAAGGGCTTTTATATTAGCTATATATAGCCTATCTATTTTACTAAGATATTATATTAGCCTTTTTAACCTTAAGTGTTTTTAATAGCTAAAATTTCTTTTATTTTATACTTTATTAGCTTTAAGTTATTAAAAGGCTAAAAGAGTTAAGGTTTTAGGTAAAGGTTTTAAAAGACTTAAAATAAAAGTAAGTTATTTATAGTATATTCTATTAAGTTAATATAGAAAATAAGGTAGATACCCCTTAGTATATTTAGGTAGATAGTTAATAGTATAGGAACCTTTAGTATAATATACTTTACTATAATTTAATTTAGTTTTTAGCTTAAATAATTAGTTTTTATATAATAAAGGTTTAACTATACCTTATCCCCTATTATAAATTTCTTTATTAGCTAGTAGGTATAATTTACTAACTTCTATTAGTATTATTAGGTAAAATTAATTACTACTTAGGTTAGTTATATACCTTTATAAATATATTTAAGGAACTAAACTGCCTACCCCTTAAGTAATATAAAGCTCTTAGTAAGGCCCTTAATATACTAAATAAGATTTATATTAAATCTATAAAAGGTAAGGTTTACACTAACCCTTATAATAGTAGATATATAGTTATTTAATATAAGCTAATAAGTAGAAAGATAGCTAAGCTAATTATATTATAAGAATTCTATAATAGTATAAAGAATTAACTATATCTCTTAGTTTACCTATTTAGTATTATTATTAATCTAAAGATAGTATAATATAAATAATAAGTAGCTAATTTTAATAAGGGAATATAGTATAAACTAAAACCCCTTTATTTAATCTAAGCTATAGTTAAAAATAATACTTTAAGAGAACCTATAAAACTATTATTAATACTTTAGAAACTACTATATATACACTTTAAATACTATAGTTATTATAGCCTTTAGCTAAATATATTTTAATAAGTAGTTAGTAATTACTATAAGGTATTATAAGGCGTTTAGTAAAGAGGCTAAGAGGTTTATTATAAAGTTAATAGAGATTTATAACTAAAAGCAGTCTAAAGCTAAAATAGGGTATAGTAGGCCTTAATATAACTAGCAGCTTTTCTACTTAGTAAAATAGTAGTAATTCTAAATATACCTTATAATATTAGCTAATATCTCTTTTTAGTAGAAGTCCTTATAAAAAGCTTAGAATATTATATTTCTACTTAAATAGCTTAATAAGAGAGACTTATAGGTATAGTAAATTAATACTATAGTTAAAGGCTTATATTATAGGGCCTAAAGTTAGCTTTAAAATAATAGCGCCCTATATATATTTATTCTATAGTTTACTATTTATTAGTAAGTCTATGCCTTTAAAAGGAATTAATAAGCCCCCTTTTATAATACTTTTAACTTTATTAAATATATAGAGTCCTTTTAAATATTAGCATTTTAAAGGTTTTAAAGGTATACTTTAGTAAAAAAGTTATACCCCTTTAGTAGGTTTTTATAAGATATTAAGTAAATACTTAAGGGGACTTTTTAAAAACTATAAAGGGAACCTTAAGTCTTAATTACTATTATAAAGACTAAGTTAATAAGTGCCTACCTTATTAAGGCTGCCTTAAACTTATCTTATTCTTAATAAAATAATATATTTAGCCTCTTTACTTAGCTACTTAGATAGTAATAGAGATAAAAGTAAAAAAGTACTAGCGTTTTAGCTTATTAAGCTTATTATTTAGATATCTTCTAAGAGCTAGAGAAGTATTTTAAATTCTTATAGTTTATAAAAATTATAAAGGGATAGGCTATGCTTTAAAGCTTTACTAACTAAGCCTTTAAATAAGAGATTATACTAAGGAGTTCCTTATTATATATAGTATAGTTCTATTTTACTACTATTAGTTATATAAAGTAGTATATAACTAAGTAAAGTATACCTTTCTTATTATATTAAGAGAGGTAACCCTTAATAGCCTCCTTTAAGGAATCTGCCTTTACTATAATATCCTAATTAAGGTCCTATTAAGCTAAGATTAAGTATAAAATAAAAGCTGCTTTTAGACGCTAAAATACATTCTTATAAGCTTAAAACTATATAAATAGTGCCCCTTTTTATATTAAGGCTAATAAGAGTTTAATAAGGTTTAAGAAGTTTATAATAAACTTTTAATAGAAGTTTATAAAGCCTAAAAAGCTATAAATACCTTTAACTTTAGTTAGGGCCTTTTAGTTATAAATTATAGTAATCTTCTTAGGGTTAAGGTATACTATTTATTTAGCTTAAATAATAAACCTTAAGTACTTAACCTTTATTACCTTAAAAGTGTACTTAGTAATATTAAAGTATAAACCTATTTATTTAAGGTAAAAGAGGATTTTCTAAGTTTACTAAGTATAGTTTTTATATAAGCTGCTAAAGTAAATAAGGATATTATTAAGGTAAGTAGTTATATAGTCCCTTAATATATCCCTTAAAGCACTATTAATATAGCGCTAAAACATTACTAATACACTTACTAAGCTAAATAAGTATACTAGCTATTTAAATAAGCTAAAGTATATATAGAAGGCTATTAAATATTTATTCCCTTTAGCTATATAAATCTAGTAAAAAGCAGCGTAAATATTTAGCTTTATAAACTATTAAGCTTTAGTAAGGGAGTGTAAAGTTTCCTTAATAAGTAGTAGTAAGTATTAGTCTTAGTCTATAATCTTATTTAATATATAGTAGTTTATATAAAACTACTAACTACCTTCTGCCTTTTAAACTAAAAGTATAAAGGTTATAGCTAATAAGAAAGAGGCTTAGATCCACCCTTTATCTATTAGTTTTATAATCTATTTTTAAATCTTTAGTAGCTAGTTCTATAGTATATTATATAAAAGTGCCTAAAGGAGCTTTAGCACTAATTTATTAAGGTTTTAGTATAAGTAAATATAGTAATTTAACTAGCCTTAATAAGGGGGTAGTGTGTTAGTATTTTCTTTACTAAAAAGGTTTATAAAGTCCTAAAGCTCTACTAAAAGCTATTTTAAGATAGCTATTTTATTTAGGACTAGTAAGCTTATAGATACTAATAGAATAAATATTATCTTATAAAGGCTAGTAACTATAAGGGATATATTTGTTTATATTTTCACTACCTTATGTGTTAAGCTAGCATAAATAAAGCCTAAAATAGCTAAGGTAGGGTATTACACTTCTTACGTATTAAAGGCCTTAATTTCTAATCTAAGGTATATACTTACTATTAGGTAATATTATGCTATATATAGTTTAATTCTATTATATAATAGCTATAGTATACTTAAGATATAGTTATAGAATAACCCTAGGACTATATAGGTAGCTATAAGGAAGACCTAACTATTAATATTTACTTAAAAGCAAACTAAATATATAATATATAGCTATATTATAGCAGCCCTTTAGACTAAGTTAAAAGTTTCTATAGCTATAGTAATACTATATATATATAGTAAGCAAATATAAGTAAGACTAAGCTACTATATAATCTTTTTGCTTATAATTATAAAGCTATTATATTTATTATTAATTTAAGTTTAAAGGAAAAAGAGACTATTATAAAGGAGTAGAATAAAAAAAGGTAATAATTTTATATTTTATTTTATTTTACTATACTCTTACTATAACTAATCTATATAATAGTTAATGTAATAAGTAATGCTATTATTACCCTTATTACTAAGACTTAGGTAGTAAGGCTATCTTTTTTTAAATTAAAGCTACTAAACTTACTTAATATATTCTTTTTAAAAACTTTATAAACCTATATTACTATTATATTTACTAAGTAATTTAGTAGTAAAAGGTAATACTACTAAATAAAGTGCTTAATAACTTTATAGTAAAGGTATTAACCTACCTACCTTTATTATTAATATACTTTTAATATTACTTACTTAGCTTACTTAGCCTTTATTAAGGAATTAGTCTTATTCTTAGCTACTTTCTTCTTTAACTTCCCCTTTTTACCTATTACTACTAAAAAAGAGGCTAAGTTAATATTAGTTATCTTTATATTACTATTCTTATTATAGCTAGTATAGCTAAAACGCTTTACTTTAATATATTCCTTAAGGTAGTATAAGTTAATATTAAGTATAATACTATAGTAACGTTTAATAGCTTTATAGTAGTTATTATAAAGGATATTATAACCTATATAGTAATTTTATATTTATTTATTAAGGGCTATATAAAGTTTAAATAGCTTTACTATATCTACTTAATTAATACCTCTTACTAAAACTAGCTTTTATTTAAAATAAATATAAAAGTTTATAAAGCGTTTATTAGTATGCTATTTAAGCTAATTTAGCTTTAAAACTATATATTTCTTTTAATAAAGGTTTATAAATATACTATTAAAGTAGGTAAGGAATTACCCTAAAGTATATATAAAGGTATATTCTAACTTAAAGAAAGAGGTAACTTAAGCTTAAATCTTTAACCTTAAGTTTTAATAAATTAGAAACTATTTATTATAATTACTATTAATAAAATTAGAATTAGTTTTAAGCTTATATACTATTAAGCTTTACTAAGCCTAAAAGGAGGCTTTATTACTATTATAAAAGGTTTCTATTAAGAGTAGCTTATATTTAAGCTACTTTTATTAAGGCCTACCTAGTATTATATTATATAAAGCTAGTGTAATATTATAAAGCAGTATGCTTATTATAGCTACTTAAAGATATATATTTTTTAGCTATATATCTTACTATATAACCCTCTTCTAAAGGTATTAAAGTTCTTATATACCTTTTAAGAGTATTATATTATTACTTTAATTTAGATTTATTATAATCCTTATATTTATTAAAAAGGTAAAGGATATTAATTATTATAGTTTAGCTTAAAAAGCTACTACTTTTTAGTAATAATAGTATTATTAATATCCTTAGGGGAGAAGGAGGAAGCCTTTCTCCTTTTTACTATATATTTAGCTTATATATAATATAAGTGCGTAAAAGCAACTCTAAGTAAGCCCTATAGGCCTATAAAAGGCCTATAGAGGGAGCGCTTAGAATCCAAGCCTAAAGCTTAAATCCATCACACTTATTAGCGTTTAATAGTCTTACTAAGAAGCTTAGTAAAGTTATTTAACTTAATTTTTTTAAAGGCATTATTTATTATACTAGCACTAAAAGCTAAGACTTTCTTAGAAATACTAGGGCGTTTAGTGTAAAAGCTTACTTTTAAAGAAATAAAGGGAGGTTTAAGAGTATTAATTTAGTTAAATATAAAAGTGTATAAAGGGGGATTATTTTAATTAAATAAAAGGGCTAGGAAAGATAATAGTATAGGATTAGTTATAAGAGCTTTAAGTAACTTTATAATATTATTAGTATTAAACTTAATAATACTATATAGAAAGATAAAAAGGGTAAGGAGATAGCTTTTAGAAATAAAAAAAGTAAGATAAATAACTAAAGATATAAGTGTAAATTAAGCTATTTACTAGCTAATTAGTTATTTAAAGGTATTAGCTATATTAGTCTTTAGGTTAAGAATAGTCTTTATAAATTCTAAACTAACTAAGATCCTTTATAAAGTATAGGGGCTATAAGTAAGCCTATTTAATAATTATAAGTTATAATTATTTTATTAAGCTATATTATCTTTAGCTTCTAACTACTAATTCTAGTTTATTCTTAGCTTTTAAATAGAATTAAATACTTTTAACTAAAAAAATTATTATTTTTCTGCTAATATATTATAGTTTTAATAGTTTAGCTAGCTATAGGTTAGTCCTTTAATAAGGTAGGGTCTTATTATAATAAACTTAGTTTAATAGTAGCTAGAAAGTACCTCTTTTTAACTTAGCTTATACTAAGGCAATTAAAATATATACTTAAGTAGAACTACTATTTATATTAACCCTAAAACCTATATAACCCTTTAATATACTTAACTCTATAATCTATAAAGGCTACTATACTACTAATAATAAACCTTAGGATTTATAGAGTTAAATATATAAAAAGCGTAGAAAATAATCTTAAAAGTAGAATTATTATATAATTAAATAGTTTATTTAGCTAGAAATAATAATTAAAACTCTTATCTTTTTATATAGCTCTTTTCTTTCCTAAAATATAGTAAATAGCCTTTTTTAGTAATTTTATAAGTTTTCTACCTCTTTTTATAATAATAACTAATAAAGTAATAAGCTTAATTTTAGTCTTAATTTATAGGTTTCTTTTTAATTAGATAATTTATTATATTTATTTTGTAATAATAGTAAGCGTTTTTAATTTAAAAGCTTATATAATAGTAAGGTATATAAGAAAAAGGGAATATAATAAAGATCTTATTTTAATATTTTAATATTTTAGATAGGCGTAAAAACGCACTATAAAGTGTAAAGAAAAGCTATAGAAAACACTCTTTACTTATACTTTTCCCCTTAATTAAATAGTTAGGCCTACCCTTGCCTAGTTGCAACCGCATCCCGCGCTACAGCCACATCAGTCTCCCAACCAATTTGCCCTAACACAATAATAAGAGCTAAAAGTATATAAAAAAGGGATATATCCTTAAATCTACTTAAAGCTAAATATAAAAGCTATAAAAGCTATAGTATTAATAGTAAATATTCTATATAAGCAGAAAGAAAAGGTATTTTATATTTAGTTTTAACTAAACCTTTATAGTTTTTAGTGTTTTAATTAAAAAAAAAGGGTATTACCTTATTACTATAAAGACTATTAATAGGTTCTCTTTCCTTATTAATAGTAATACTATATACCTATTTATATACACTTATAAGTCTTATATAGAAAGTATATAATGCTTTTTTTAATAGCTCTTTTTTTATATATAAGTAAGTATTTATAATATTTTATAAGTCTTATACTTTTATATTAAAGAAGAGTATAGTTTTCTTATCTTTAAAAAGGTAGTAAAAAGGGTTAAATAAATTATAGTAAGTTTTTTTTATTTTAAGGTTTATCTTTATTTTACTTTTAAAGGCTTTAATAAAGTACTTATTTACTTTTACACTTAAGTTTCCTTTACTATATATATATTAAATATTATTAATTATATTATAATAAAAAAAGTCTTATTTTATTATAATATAATAAACTAAGTACTTTTTATATAAATTTATAACCCTAAATATATTTAAGCTAAGTAAGGTAATACTATAAATTACTTA
This sequence comes from Claviceps sorghi, assembly GCA_018360135.1. Lineage (NCBI taxonomy): Eukaryota > Fungi > Ascomycota > Sordariomycetes > Hypocreales > Clavicipitaceae > Claviceps > Claviceps sorghi. Next base: position 8,407 of record SRPV01000134.1, on the reverse strand, counting down.
TTACTAATCTTTAATATTTATACTTTTTACTATATTTAATACTATTTTATATATAGTATTTTTAGTTCCTTAATATATATTTAGTAGAAATATTTTAAATATATCTCTTTAGCTTTAATAAAGGTTTTTTATAATTTTATTAAGGTATATATTAAAATCTATTAAAGTTTATTTATATTCTTAGTAAATAAAGGTAATTACTAACTTTTAGTATTTATAAAACTATATAAATAAAGATTTATATTTTATCTTTTAAGTATATATAAGGTATTTTAAGATAAAGCTAAAGGCTTTTAAGCCTTTATTCTTTATACTATATACCTTTATAAAGTAGTTAAAGAAAAGTCTTATAAGTATATAATTTAGCCTATTTTTTATATTATAATTATTACTAATAAGAATAAAGGGATCTTATAATTATTAAATATTACTTATTAATATATACTAAAGGTTTTATTCTATAATAAAGTAGGTAGCTGTTATGGTCTAGCCCGATTGGGCCATCGCGAGTGTTAGGCGCAGACATACCAGTCTCCCGGACCCTCTTGCCAGCTGCGCCAGCTGCTAGGCAAAAGGATACGTATTGATTAGAGTTGCGGATCTCTGACTAATTAACACTTATATTGCCGGTCGCACGCTAGGGGTGGCAGCCGCCTGCCAGTTGTAAGCTATGCACTAACTAGGTCAAAGACCTAGTCTATTACATAGCTCCCCGCTTAGGTCCCCGCAACGACCCCAGCTGAACCCACTTTGCCCCACACCCTCTTAGCAATACCCACACATCCCCTAAGGACCCACTTTTTATGCCTTATAAGCCTAAGCCGAGCCGCCCGCACTGGCGGGATTCGAACCTGTGACCTAGAACTCTGATTAACTGTTATGGTCTAGCCCGATTAGGCCATCGCGAGTGTCAGGCGCAGACATACCGGTCTCCCAGACCCTCTTGCCAGCTGCGCCAGCTGCTAGGCAAAAGGATACGTATTGATCAGAGTTGCGGATCTCTGACCAATTGACACTTATATTGCCGGTCGCACGCTAGGGGTGGCAGCCGCCTGCCAGCTGTAAGCTATGCACTAACTAGGTCAAAGACCTAGTCCATTACAGTAGCTACTATTTTTATATTATTTTTAAGCTAAATAAGCGCTTTTATACTTAGCTTTATAATAACTTAGTTAAATTTATAGCTTATACTACTATTAGGCTAGCGTTAGCTTTAGTTATAATAGAGCTATATTATATAGTTAGTAAGCTATATATATTAGATTTCTCTTAATAAAGTATAAGCTAGTACCTTAGAGTGTGTAAGCTTATAGATAAAGAGATCTTTATAAGTAATTATTAGAAATAAGGGGTTTATAGAGGCTTTTACCCTTTAAATTACTAAAGTAGTAAGGCTTAGTAAGCTAGAAGCTAAAAGAGCTCTATAACACTATAGCTAAAGCTATAGGCCTTATAATTAATATTAAAAGCTTAATATATAACTTTTAGTATATAAAATACACTAAATTTTAGTTTATAAAAGGTAGTAAAATTTTCTTAGATTTTTATTTAATTATTTAATATTATAGGTAGTAGGCTTAAATTAATAATTTATATAATTAATAAGTAGTTAATAAAAGAGAATATCTTTTTCTTTATATACCTTTTAAGCTTATTAAAAGCTTAGCCTTATAAAAAAAAGCTTATAAGCTACTTTTTATTTTTTATAAAATTTATTTATATAGAAAAATAAAAAAATAAACTTATAGCTATATAAATAAGGTGCTAATATACTCTTTAAATATTAACTTAGTAAAAATTAATATATAACTTTAAAAATTAAAAAAATTAACTAATTATATAAAAAAATTCCCTTTATTTTAGTAATAAAAATATTAATTATAAAATCTTTTATAACCTTTTAGTTATTATATAAATTAGCTATAAAGTATACCTTAAAATAGCTAGCTATATAGCTCTTAAGGTAAATAACTTAAATCTTTAAGCTAAATTTTAATTACTTATTTAGTTACTATAAAAATTAATTTTAAAGTCTTATTAAGCTTAATAAACTATTAAGTTCTTAATTAAATATATACTAACTACTATAAGGTATAATTAAAAGAGAAAAGGTAAGAAAAGTAAAGCGCTTATAGCTATAAGCTATAAATAAAAGAATTAATTCTATAGGCGTTATATATAGCTTAGGGCTACTTATAACGCTAGCAATAGCTAAAAAAAGCCCCCTAAGAGTCTCTATAAGAGTCCCTATAAGGCAGAGGCTAAGGGTTATTATAAGGCCTATTAAAAGGCTTAATAAATAAGGAAGTCCCTTAAAAATAACTATTATTTTTAATACCCTCTTTAAAAAGGTATTCTAAAAGCTAAAAGAGAAAGAAAAGGAATACTAAATTTAAAGAAAATCTATATAAATCTAAATAAAATTATAAGAGAAAAAGAATAATAGATTTAAAAAGCCTAAAAGTAGAGCTCTTTAAAAAAGTTAAAAAAAGTACTATAGTTATATATAGTAATATTAAGGAATTTATTATTAAAGTTAAAAATCTATTTTTAGCTTATTTTAGTAATTATTTTAAATTTTCTAAGTGTTTTTATAGTGGTTTTAGTGCCTTTAGCTAAGTATTAAAGATTTTATAGTAAAAGGTTATAAAGGTTAAAGCCCTATAAGCTTTAAGAAAACAGTATATATTAAAATAGCTAAAGGCTTAGCTAAGCTATTAGCTAGCATTTTCTTAATATCTAGATAGGTAATTTTAGCTAGCTTAGCTAAAATTTACTATCTATTATAGTAGAATTTTAGTAGGGTGTGCTTAGTTTAACTATAAAGGGCTAAATCATAGGCCGTTTTTATAGCGCCTTAGTTATTATAAAAAATCTATATAGGGGGCTTTATAAGGGCTTTTAGCTCCTTAAAAATGCCCTTTAGCTACTAAAGCTCTCTAAAAGTCTTATAAATTACATTAAACTTAGCTTCTATAGTAAATAAAGCTATAGTACTAGCTTTCTTACTTTTTTAACTTATAGGGCCCTTAGCTAGCTTAAATAGATATATATAGGTAGATTTAAAAGAGTTTCTATTACTAGCAAAATTGCTATTGCAGAACCTAACTAAGCTATTGCTAGCTTTGCTTTTGCCTTTATTTATAAGGGAATCCTTATAAATTATAGCAAGGTTCTAAGTATTAGAAAGGTATCTTAAAAGACTTTTTATAGTATTTAGGTGTTCTAAATAAGGACTAGTAAGGGCTGTTAAAAGCTATTATAGCGTAAAGGTAATATTAGGCCTTATAAGAAGTATTAAATATATAATAGTCCCTATAATACTCTAATATTCCTTAATTTCTTTAGGGTTAAGGGGCTTAGTAAGCTAAGTTTTTAAGACCCTTAGCTATATAGGAATTCTAACTACCTTATAATTTTTAAGCTTAAAACGTGCTAAAGCCTCTTAAATATACTATTTTTAATATATTTTTAGAGTCTTATTTTTTTAATTACGCTAAATTTATACCCTTAGGAAGAATTCTATAGGGCCCCTATCTTCTATAGGGTAGGCTTTATATAAAGCCTTTTTAAGCTAATTTATATATTATAAATTTAGCCTTATAAGAAGGCAATTATTAATATATATAATAATAAAAGTCTTAGTTTTAGAATTATAGAATATAGTAAGGTTAGATATAAAGGGGCTAAAGCTAAGGCTTTTTAGCACTTTTATTAGCATTTACTACCACTCTTTAAAGCTTTACTTTAGGCTATAAAGAGTCTTTCTAAGAATAATTATTTAATTTTTAAAAGCCTTATAACTATAGCTTTTAGCTAATTTAGCTAATTATAGATTTTACTTAATAAATTCTATAAAGCCCTCTAAAATTATTATATAAATAAGCTCTTTAAGGTAGCTATTTAAAAACGTACCTATAAAGTCTACTTACTTTATTTCTTAGTCCTTTATAGCTACTAAAGCTAATAAAATCCACTAACTAAGGGGAATATTAGTAGTAATAAAGGTATTTATATAATTTAAACCTTTTATTTATATAAATCCTTTTATAATAAGCTAAGCTTTATATTTTAAAGAATTATTTTCTTTATCTCTCTTTATCTTTAATACTAAGTAATTTTTTAGAACTTTCTAACTCTTAGGGACTTAGTCTACCTTTATAAATTTAAAAGTTCTAGCCTTTAAAAGTTACTTAAATTTACTAAATATAGCTTTTAGCTATTTAGCTTTTTTTAAGGAATTTAAAGCTTACTTTTAGGTTTTAGGCTTACTATTAAGTATATTTTCTTTTGCTTTTAGTTATGCCTTATAGTAGATTTTTTATACTATAGCCCCTATATTAATATCTATTTTTTCTAGATTTAAATTAATTTTTTTAGGTAAGAATTATAAAGAATTTAAGGAAATTAAATTCTTAGGGCTAGGGGCTTAGCTAAGCTTTAAATTAACTATTTATTTATTAGCTATAGGGTAATCCTTATTACTAAGAATAACTTTATTAAGTTATTATTCCCCCTCTAAGGAATTACTTTTTATAGGAGGGTTAAAGGGTTCTAAAGCCTTAGCCCTCTCTAAAATTATAGAGGGTTTTAAGGCATTTTTAGTAGGAAAATCCCCCTCTAAAGAGCTATTCCCTATAAAAAGCCTAGGAAGGCTGCTAAAAATAGAGCCTATAGGTTCTATAATTTTAAGAAAGCTAGTTTTTATTATAAGCTTCTTAGAGGGAATATATACTATATAGGTCTTAGAACCTACTATAGTAATTAGCCTTTTAGGTATAGTTTTAAGGGCTAGCTTTTAAGCTTTAGGCCTTTTTTTTAGTAAAATTAGGACCTTATAATAAGAGCCTATAGCTCTAAGAGAGCTATAATTAGGCTTAAAAGGCTTATTAAAGTTATTAGCTAATAATTATACTAAGCACACTAGTTTTATAGAATTAGCTAATAAATTTATAGAATTTAATACTAAAAAAAGCGTAAAATTCTATACAAATAAAGGTAAACTAGACTAATATAGGGTAGCCTATAATTTATCTATAATAATATAAATAAAACGCTTAGCTAATTTATTTTGCTTATAAATATAAGGGAAAGAAGTAGTGAATTTAATCCCCTTTTTAGTTAGCTAGCTTTATAAAGCAGAATTAATTTCTCTACCCCTATTAAAATATAGATACTTAGGGTAGGTCCTAAATTTATTCTTTAGGGTTTTAAAGAAGCCTTTTATAGCTAAAAATATAGTAGGGCCTTTTTTATTAGGAATTTATAAAGCCTACCTAAATTTAGTCTTTTAGTCTACTAAAAATAAGCAAATTTAGTGCCTATTATAAGGAATGGGGCTTATTTTTATTATATCCCCCTTTATTCTATTAAGGGCTTTAAGGGGGTTAGAAATAGGATTTTTATTAGGTCTTCTAATAGCTTTAGTTTAGTTATATACTAGGTAGTTAAAATCCTTATTTTTAATACTAGAAAAATCCGGTATTCCCTTAGCTAATTAGCTTATTTTCTTTAAAAGGCTAAGCCCTAAATGCCCTAGCTAAATATGCTAAATTTTAGCTAGTTTTAGCAATTTTTAGTATAAATTTAGCTCTAAAAAATCACTTTTAGCGCCTAATTTAGGTGGCCTTTTAGGCCCTATAGGGCCTTCTTCCTTAGCTCCTTGCTAGGTCCCTTCTAAGAAGCTATAGGCCTCTTAGTGAGGCACTAGCAAACCTAAGGGCTCTAAAATCCCTTTAATTGCCTTATAGTTTTCTAAAGCCTTTAATAAAATAGTAAGAGAGTCCGCTAAAACCCCCTATAAATCCTTAGATTTAGGGACTAAATCTTATAATTTAAGGGCCTAGCTTAAGGCTATAGGCATTAGGGAAGAAGGGGCTATAGGATTAAGGGGTTCTAAATTACTAAAATCCCCTAATTCTTTAATTTTAGCAGCTTTGCTAGCTTAGGATAGCTCTTATAAAGGTATTTTTACCTTTATAGGGTAGCTGCTAGCTTAGTGGCAAAAATAACTATTATAGTAGCTAAAAGAGCTACTATTAAAAGTCTTTAAAAGGGGTGTATTATTATCTTTTACTTAGAAGAAAAAACTATGTTTTCTAATATTTAAAAGACTAATATAAGACCTATTAGCTAAATATAAGGCATTTTTACTTATATAGCCCCCTATTAAATAGTGCTTTAATCTACTAACTATATTTATATCTAGGTTTAGAAAATATAGTATATTTTAAAAAACTAAAGGCTTATATTTATTAGGGTTTTGCTAGTAAAGCACTAAAATTTAGCTTTTCTAAATCCCTTTAGATAAATAGGTCCCTTACTAATAGAAATAGGCTTAGCCTACCCCTTTTTATAAGGGGTATAGCTTATAAAGTGCTTTTTAAAGTTAACTAAGTATACTATAAAGCCTATATTATAAAGAAGGGCATTTTTTATTACTTTATAGCTAAAATTAAAGGCCTTAAAAGATATCTTATCTTCTAATTTTAGCTTACTTTTAGTATTAATAACACTGCTAGAATTAGAAGATTTACTACTAATATTAGGGCTGTTAGGTCTACTAAGGGGCTTTAAAGAGCTACTAATAAAGCTAAAATTACTTAGTATAAAAGCGCCCTCTTAGGTCTTATCCTTAGCCTTTTTAGAGGATTTTTTAGACAATTTACCTTTCTTTTTCTTAGAAGAGAAGGACTTAAAATTTCCCTTATTTTCTTTAGGGTTATTTTTCTTATTCTTATTCTTTTTAGAATTAAAATTTAAACTAAGGGTTTTATTTTCTTTAGATCCCTTATATATAGATTCTTTAGCTTTATAATTTAAAGCTTTAGCTATTATAGAGCTCTTATCTTACTGCTTTTTTAATAGGTTTGCTATTAAAAATTACAGATTTAGTGCCCTTATAAAGATCCCTAAGGCCCTATTAGTCCTTATAGCAAATTATTGCCTTTCTGCTTATTAAGGAAAAGTAGACTTTAATACTTATAAATATTAATTTACTTAATCTATAAGCTTTATAAAAATGCTAGAAATTGCTAATTTAGCTAGTAAATTATTAAATAAAGTATTAAAAGCCTTTAAAAATCCCTTATAACCTTAAAAAGTAAGGCTATAAAATTAGAAATATAGGGAGCTATATTATATTTTAGTACTATAAGAATACTGCCTTTTTAAAAGGCTAAAGGCTTCTATAAGGTTTTATTACTAAATTATAGCAGCTTAAGGGCCCTTAGAATAGCTATCTCTTAAAAGTATAAGAATAATAGCTTAGTTTAAATTACTTAAATTACTAGAAAATCTCTTAAAATTATCTAAAAAATTAGGCATTCTTAAAGCCTTAAATTAGATAGCTAGAGCTTATTTCTATTAGTTATAGTTTTCCAATCCCTTAAGCCTTATAGCTTCTAAGAAACTATATACCCTTTTATTAAATTCTTTAATAACTAATTTATTATAGGAATTTAATATATTAGAATTCTTTTTATAGCTTACACTTCTACTAGAATTAGGATTTTTTAGTGGTTTTACTAGCTTAGGCTTTAAGTTATTAGCTATAGTAATAGCTAAATCTTTTAATTTTTATAAAATATTAATAATACTTAAATTCTAAATAGTAATTTATTAGTTTACTAAGTTAACCTAAGCTTACTCTTAGCTTTTAGCCTAAGGGCCTAAATTTATAGGTTTTATAGCTACTAAAAATTAAAGAGAAAATCTTTATAAATTTAAAAATCTACTAAAAATACTTATAAAGGTCTTAATTTTATAGGTTTTTGCTTTAAAAAAGGAATTTTCTAAGCTTTATTATAGAAGAAAAGCTTTTATAAGGTTCCTTTTTATAGAGAGAAATAGCTTTATAAGCTTTTTTATAGAAATAGAAATATTTTATAATTTCTTTTCTTTTTTATAGAAGGGAAAGCTTCTTTTCTTATAGATTTTATTTTTTATAGAAGTAAAATTTCTTTTATAACTATAATTCTCTTTATTTTATAAAAGGGGAGTCTTCTTTTAGTAAATTTCTTCTATTTTTATAAAAGAAATAATAGCTTTTAAGTCTTTCTTAAGTCTTTTATCTAATATAGAATATTAAGTAAATTTTTAGAGAATTTTCTAAATACTCTATAAAATTTAGTAAATTTTTAGGTACTAAAAAGTTACTTTTAAGCTTATAATCTCTTAAAAATAAGGGGTTTATAGAGGCTTTTACCCTTTAAATTACTAAGGTAGTGAGGCTTAGTAAGCTAAAAGCTAAAAGGGCTTTATAGCGCTATAGCTAAAGCTATAGGCCTTATAACTAATATTAGAAGCTTAATATACAACTTCTAGCACTTAAAATACACTAAATTCTAGCTTATAAAAGGTAGTAGAATTTTCTTAGATTTTTATTTAATTATTTAATATTATAGGT
>SRPV01000133.1:0-34856 GCA_018360135.1 Claviceps sorghi | reverse complement strand
CTTAGCAACCTTAGCTTATATACCTTTACTAAGCTTAATTCCTTAATCTTAAAGAATATCTCTTAAAGCTCTTTAAATTAAAGCACTAATTTTTTTAAAGTTAAGGAATTTTTAATCTTTAAAATCCTTTTAGAAGTTATAGATTATTTACTTAAGGCTTTAGTTCTTATTATAGTATAGCTAAATATAGTATATAAATATATTATTAAGCTTAATAAAAGAAGTGGTATAAAGGTTAGCTAGGTTATCTTAAGTATACTCTTAGTGAAGTAAAATTATATTATAAAAGCTTTTAATAATACTAAATATAGTATTAAAATATAGGTGTTTTAATTTTACTATTAAGCTAGAATTAAGGTTTTCTTACTCTTATAATATCCTTTAAAAAGGGTCTTTCTTTTATAGTTATATTATAGTATTGTATTTATTAACTAGCTTAGTTAAAGAAAAACTTAGTTTTTACTTTAAGGGCTAGGAAGTAAGAAATTAAAGGTTTTTATTATAATAAATAATAAAAATAAAGGTCTTTTTATATAATAATTAGTAGTAGCGTTTAAGTTTATAGAAGTTATTATTATAAGAAGGGTCCCTTTCTCTTATTAATAAAAAATAGTTATATAGGCAGAACCTAACCTTAAAAAGTCTTTTAAAAAGTGTAAAAATTCCTTACTTATAGTATAGTAGTAGAACCTAACCTTATAAGAGGTCTTTTAGAAGCTATCTCTTTAAATAACCTTATAAATCTATAGTTTTATAACTATTAATTAGTATTAGTTTAGCTAGTATTATATATAATAAAAAGGGGTAATAAAAAAGGGTTTAATTTAGCTTATTTATAAAGGTTCTAAGCTAGCTTAAAAGGTTAGAAAAGGTAGGAAAAGTAGTGTTATTATTAGCCCACTTTTCCCCTTAAGTGCAGCCCTATATTTATAGGAATACACTTAATAGGAGCGCTGCTCTCGCTTCTATTAATCCGCTGGGCTGTGCCAAGGTTCTCCCGTAAGGGGGCAATTCCAATAGAACCTTTCTTTTCTTTTTTTTTTTATAATAAAAGCTTAATTTAGTAAGTACTTTTTCTTTTACCCTTTAATTTTTAATATAAGCCTAATATAAGTCTTTAGTTTTATTAATATTTTTTAAAGAAAACTATACCTTAAAAGAGTAGTAGCTTAGTAAGTTATTTTAAGGTTTAGCTTAGTTTTAGTACTAACCCTTTTAAAGCCCTTAGTAGTAGTAGCCTTATAACTTTTATATTATATAAATAAAAAATCTAAGAAAATATTACTATAATTAAAAAGGTAAGTACCCTTTTAGGCCCTTTTTAGGTTTAATATAGTAACTAATTATTTAAATACTAATAGTTTTTATTTTAAATACTATATAGTAAAGCATTATTATAATAAGGTAAGTTATTTTAGTTTACTTTAGGTTTAGTATAGTTCTTAACTAAAGTAGCCTTTATTTATTTATATCTTCTACTAAATAAAAGTATAGGCTTTCCTTAACTTTTAAGTAACTTATAATAATAAGAATAAAAATAATTTAAAGTCTTTATTTAATATAAGTTTAGTTTAATCTTATATTTATCCTTACTCTATTAATATATTATAGTTTAAAGTATATAAGAAAGTTTAAAAGACTACTTAGCGCTTAGTTAATACTAAGCTAAGTATTAATTAAGCCCTTACTATTACTAAAGTAGTCTTTAAGGGCTTTAAGTAAAATATACTAAGCTATATAAAGTAGCTAACTATAGCTATAAAGTAAACTAATACTTTATTAGTAATAATAGCTATAGTAGCTATAAGGGGAAACTTAGCTAAGAGTAGTAAAAAAAAAAGAGAGAAAGTAAGAAATAAGGGTAAAGTAGTTAAGGAAAAGGGGGGTTTAAAGGGGGCTATTTAAAGCTATAATAAAACTTAAGGGCGCTTTTATAGTTACCCTTAAGGTACTTAAAGTGTCTTTAGTAGTTATTTTTTTTTTCTTTATAACTTTTATAAATAAATAAACTAAGTAGCTATAGCTTATTTTTAGTATAGCCCCCCCTTACTACCCCTTTATATTTATTTATAGTTATTAGTTTCTATATAATAATTATATAAGCTCCTTTTTATTTATACCCCTCTCTTTTTTTTATTAAGCTTATTATAAGCCTTTTCTTTCTTTATATAGTTAACTTTTTATTATTTTTAAAGTATAAAAGCTAAATAATATTAAGGGAGTTAGCTAATACTAAGTATTTATTAAATAAAGTATTTTACTAATTTAGGTAAGTAAAGGGCTATATAGATATTTCTTTAGTTTTATATTAGTTTTATATTAATACTTATAAGTTAGAGATAGTTATATTTTAGGCACTATATAATTAAATATTAGTAGTTCTCCTTTTTACCTTAATAATAGTATATAAATAATTTTATTTTAAGAATATAGTAGTTATAAAGAAAGTAGTTAAGGCTAATCTTTTTTATATATATTTAAATAAAAGCTACTAATTTAAACTTAGTAAAGTAGTAGTAAAGGTAAATAACTTTTACCTTAAAATAAAAGTTAAGGTTTTATTTAGCTATATATTAGTCTTAGTATAAATTATAAGTAAATACTTTAATTCTATTTTTATACTATTTATTTTTTTATTTTTTTTTTAGTTTTTAACTTAAGCTAAAAGCTTTAAAATTAAAGGGGGGGTAATTTAAAAATAGCTTATAATTTATAACCTATATTTGCTTTTAATAGATTGCTTAATAGTAAAGGTATATTATAATTATAATATATATAGTATAAATCCTTATTACTATACTATTTATCTTAATAGTTAAGGTAAAGGTTAAGAGATAGTACTATTATTTTAGTTTTAAGTAAGGTTTATAGCATTATCTTATAAGCGCTTAATACTACTTAAAGGCACTTAATTTATTCTATAATAAATACTTTTATAATTTCTTTAGCTATACTACCTTATTTAGTAAAGGTATAGTATATATCTATATTATATATAATAAGGCTTTATATAACCTATATATATAAAAGTTTTAATTCCTATAGTAAGCACTTTTATATAAATACTAAAAGTATAGTAAAAGCTAACTATTAATATATAAGCTTTTTTATAAGTTATTTTTAATATACCTTCTACTATAGCTTATAGTATATCTAAACTCTTAGAAAGTATATAGCTTATATTAATTAAATTATAGTATTACTAAGCTAAATCTATATTATATTTAGTTATCTTTTTTTAATAAAGTAAATAAGTTTACTTTTTTAAAAATAAAATTAAAGGCTAGATTTTTAAGACTATTTTTAGTAAACCTTTTAAGTAGTTTTAAAGCATTTCTATATCTCTTCTATTATATATCTATATACTAAGATATTTATATTATTTAAGAATCTAAGGATTAAAGTAAAGTAAATTATTTTAAGTTTTTTATATAAAGGTATAATATATAATAGGAATAGTATTAGAAATATAAAAGACCTTTATAAAACCCCTATAAGTATAGATTAAATAGTAGCTATTTTACCCTTAAATATTAGGTAAGCTTCTTATTTATTAATAAAGGCTTAAATTTACTATATTATTTATATAAGTAATTTAGTAGTAAGTATTATATATATTAGTTATTTATAGTAAATTATATTAAAAGCTATAGAGATATTTAGTTAAAAAAGTAATATAGTTCTACTATAGTACTATATTATTTTTACTACTTTTATTAAAATATTAAGGGCTATTTTAGTTAAGTAGTTTACTTTATTACCTATTTAAAGATTAAAAAAGGCACCTCTCTTTTTAAATATATAAATAATTTATATTATTACTATTACTTTAAAAACTTTACTTATTATATTTAAGAGAAAAATAAAATACTATACTTCTATATATTATATCTTTAAGAGAGTCTTTTTAAGCTTATATAAAATAACTACCTTAGCTTTTTAAAATAGTTTTAAATAGTATTTAGCTTAATAGTATATATTAAAAAGGGTAGCTAAAGTATAAGCTAAAGGTTTACTATATATCTTTAAGAACTTAGCTAAAAGCTTATTAAGTTTAAGTGCTTTTTAGTTTAGTAGCTATTTAAGAATATTATAGATTTTATCTATTATAAATTTATTCTTATTAAGAAATACTATAAAATTAAAATAGGTACTAAGGTTATTTAAAAGGTTATTTATTCTTACTATAAATATTAAAAAAAACTAATTAAAAAAAGCTTTAGCTTTATTTTAATAGATATATTATAGTATTTAAGAGTTACTTATACTTTAGTATAAAAGTAAGACTTATTAGGTTTTTAATAAAAGTTTACTTTTTAGTTTAGCTTATTATTTTAGCTTTTAAAGGCTTTTTTTACTTACTATTATCTTTACTACTACCCTTTATTAAAAGCTATATTACTTATTATATATAATATAGTCTTAGTGTACTATTACCTTAAATATAGCCTTTTAATTTACTAAGGTATATTAATAGTATTAGCATTTTTAAGCTTTATAAGTATTTTAAACTACCTTTATTATCTTAAGGTTTTACTATAGTTATATATAAGGACTAATATAAGGCCCTTTTAGTATTATAGTTATAGTAATAATATTAAGTTTTACTATAAGCTATTTAGTAAATATATTTATATAGCTTATATATATTAAAAAGGAAAGAAAGTTATTAAAGTAAAGCTAATATACTACTTTAATAAATATAAGGTTTTTATTTATATAATACTATTTAAATTAGTATTTTATAAGTAAAGGGTTAATATCTTTAATATTAATATAAATAAGCTATAGTATATAGTTAAAACTAATAAGGTTATACCCCTTTAAAAACTATAATATTATATTTATAAATACCTATATATAATTAATAGTGCTATCCCTTTTACCTTAAGCTTTTTATATTATTTCCCTTTAAGATATAATAAGTTTAAGCTACTACTACTTTATAATTATAAATAGTATTTTACTTCTTAATAATATATATTTATAATAGTTTTATAGTAAATAGTATTAATTAAAGTCTTTAATAAAAATATTATAAAGCTATATAAATTCCTTTAAAAGTATATAAAAAGAGAATATTTAGTTTTATTTATAGTTAAAGGAGTAAATTAAGTATATATTAGTGTTTTATAGTATAATTATATATTAATTAGTGCTTAGCTATATTATTTATAACCTAAGGCTATAGTAATAGTAAATATATATAGTTATATAGTTACTTTAAGTTATTAGCTAATAAAGTCTAAAACTTAGGTTAAAGGGTAGTTTATTACTTTTATTAGGTTTTTAAAGTATAACTATATTAATTTTAAGCTAAGCTTTAAAAGCTATATAAATTAGGTAGGTTTTCTTTTATATATTTTAATATATAACTTATATAGTTATATTTATTAATTAAAAAGAGTATTAGTTTTTATTAATAGTACCTTTACTATAAGAATGCTATAATTTTATAAAAAAGCCTTAATAGCTTCTTTTAAGTAAGGGAGAGGTAGTATAATAATAAAGTCCTTATTAGCTATTATTAAATAGCTACTTTATAAATAGCTAATATATTTTTATAGTAATACTTTATAAAAAAGTATAAAGCTAGCTAATCTTTTTTTATTTTTTATTACTTTAGTTTATCCTTTAGTTTTTAGTTTAATTAAGGTAATAAAGGTATTAAGCTAATTTAAGTATATAGTATAAGCCTTAGCTTATTACTTATTAGTAATTTTATAACTTTTTAATTATACTAAGTAAAAACTTAAGTAGTTTATATAGTATTCTTATACTACTTTTATAAGAGTAAGGTAGTTACTTTTATTATTATAATAAGTAGCTATATAATAGCTATAGTATAAAGCTAATATATAATATATTATTATATAGCTATATTTAAAGTATTAATAGTATTAATAAAGATAAAGAGCTTTATTATAAGGTTTAGCTTTAAATATTTTTACTTTATATATAATTCTACTATAGTATAGTTTATTAGCTATATTAATATTATTAATATCTATAATTAAAGGCACTTATATAAAGGTTTTATATAGTTTCTATACTACTACCTTTATAATTATATATTTATTAGCATTAGCTAAGTTACCTATAATAGTTTCTTTTATAGTATTTTAAGTATAGTAAATAAAGAAGCCTTTAATAATAATATTAAATACTTAATAATTTAGTATTATATTTAGTTTAAATATAATTTAAACCTAAATAGTATTTTTTATATAAGCTTTAGCTATTTTTATAAAGGTAACTATTATATCTTTACTATAAAAGTAGTATACTACTATTATAATATCTTTATTTATAGCCTTATTAATAATATTAATAATCTCTTTTAAGCTATAACTTTTAGCTATATTACTAATTTCTTATTTTTTTATAATAGTTTTATAATAAATATATAAGGAGACTATTATAAAAATAAAGGGTTAAGCTATTATAATAAAAAAGTAGGTAGATAAGCTACTAGCTATAACTTATACTTATAATATTTCTATTATAGTTTTAAGCTAAAATGCTTTTTTAATTACTTTTTTAACTATTACCTTAAGGGTAAAGGTTATTACTAAGTCTTTTAGTATTAAGTAAAAGTAAGTTATAGCTTTTTATTAAGCTTATATTATCTTTATATTAATAATATATAGAATAACATTCTAAAGCCCTTTTAGTAAAAAAGATAGTATTAACTTAATAATTTTATTATATTTTAGTTATAAGTATACTAATATTTAGTTTTATATTATATTATATATAGGCTTAACTTAGTTATTAAATATAATTCTACTAAAATTAATAAAAGAGTTATAGTAACTTTAAGAAAAGCTATAATTCCTACTATTTATAATAATATTTATTATATTACTTACTACTTCTATACTTTAAGCTTAATATACTATTAAAATAAGGGGTAAATAGGTAAGGCAAATCTTTTTATTAACTTTTTAAGCGGATTAGAGTTAATTCCGCAGCGCTATTACAGTGTAGGTAAATTTGCAAAAGTTTTTTTACCCTTTATATTTTTAATATATATATATAGCTATTCTACCTTTATATATAGTAAGTTAGTAGTAGCTTAAGCTTAAAGTAAGGGGTAATTAATTAAAACTATATAGTTCTTATATTATTACTATATTAGTTTTAAGCTAAGCGCTTAATATTATATATATTAAGTATGTTTTCTTTTATATATTTTAATATAATACCTTTATTATAAAAGAGTAATAGGTTAGCTACTATATTTAGCTAACCCTTTAGTAAAAATAGGTTAAAGGCTTAAATAATTATTTATTATACTATATTATTAAGTTATTAAAGCTAATAAAAAAGATTATACTTTAATAGTTTAATTTTTACTTTTTCTAAGGTACTTAACTTATTTTTAAAATAACTTTTTATAAGTTATAAAGCTACTTACCTTTTTATAATAGCTATAGCTTTTAACTTTAATTTAACCTTTTTATTTTATACTTTTTAAAATAGTAAAGGTATATAATTTTACTAAATAGGCTGCCTTAGCTTATACTTACTACTTATTTACTATAATATAAAATTAAAATTAAGCTAAGTGCTTATTTAAGTAGTTAAGGTAGTATTTATAAATATTACTTATAAAACCTAGATATAATTATTCTCTCTCCTTATATTAATTAGCTATATAATAGCTATACCTTAAGGTAGCTTTATAATATACTATAATATAGCTAAATTTATAGTAGTTATAGTACTATTTAAGGTAAATAGTATTATTATATAGTTTAGTATTAAATATCTTAGCTTTATAAACTACTTTAACTTAATATAAGTAATTAGCTATATTTACTTTATTAATACCTATAATAAAAAAAGCTTTATTAAAAGTATTATATAGTTTTTAAGTTACTACCTTAATTATTTTAAAGCTATTAGTAATAATAAAGGTTTTATAATATTTTTTTTAAATTAATTTTAGTAAAGGTAGTTAAGAAATTCTTTAATAATTATATTAAATATTTATTATTTAAGACTTATATTTAGTTTAAATATATATTAAACTTAGTTCTTATTTATTAAGTAAGGTTTAATTAAGTCCCTAAATATTATAATAGTATCTCTATTATAAAAGCGCTTTATAGCTATAGTATATTTAATACTAATAGCTATATTAATAATAGTAATAATATTTTTTAGAGACTTAGTCTTAAAAAGCTTATTAATAAAAGGCCCTTTAATAAAGACTTTATAGTATACCTAAGGTAATACTACTAAAGTAATTAGTAAATAAGTAGATCTTTAGCTAAAGGGGGCTATATTAATAGTAGTAGTTATTTTATAAGCTATAATAAAAGCTTAAAAGGTTTTTAAGTTAGTCTTAAGCTAAAATACCTTTTTAATAGCCTTTTTAATAGTTTCTTTAAGGTTTTTTATTATAATTAGTTTAAAGGTATTAATAATGCTATAGTAAGTATATATTATTTTTATATTTAAGTAAAAAAGGTAGAAATCCTAAATCCCTTTTAGTAAGCTTATATTAAATAGCTTAATAATCTTATTATAATCTTTATATAAGTATATTAATATCTTATCTTAACTTATAATAGGCTTAGAGTTAACTTAAAGAGTAAATATATTATTATTATTATTAGTTTTTATATTTAAGTAGTAGTAACTTTATATAAAGCTATAATTCTTAGTATTAATATGTATTAGTATTACACTACCTATTATACTTATACTTTAAAACTAATATAATATTAAAAAGAGGGGTAAATAGGCTTAATAAAATATTCTATTAACTTTTTAAGCTATTTAGAGTTAATTCTGCAGTGCTATTATAGTGTAGGCGAATTCGCGAAAAGTTTTTTTTTTCTTCTTAGTATATATAAGCTATATAAATATATTTACTAAATAGCTTATAATAGAACTTAATATTATTACTATAACTATAATACTAAAAAGGCCCTATATTAGTTTCTATATATAACTATAGTAGAACCTTAAAATAAAAGAGGTAGTTTAAAATACTTATAAAGCCTAAAGATAATAGTATTACTTATATACCTTAGTAAATTAGAAGGCTATATTTAAAATAGTAGTATGCTAAGACTATATTATATATAATAAATAATATAGCTTTTAGTAAAAGGTAGTAGTAAAGGTAATAGTAAATAAAAAAAGCCTTTAAAAGCTTAAATAATAAGCTAAACTAAAAAGTAAACTTCTATTAAAAACCTAATAAGTTTTACCCTTATACTAAAATATAAGTAAATTCTAAATACTATAATATATTTACTAAGGTAAAGTTAAAGCCTTTTTTAACTAGTTTTTTCTAATATTTATAGTAAGAATGAATAACCTTTTAAATAATCTTAGTACTTATTTAAATTCTATAGTGTTTTTTAATAAGAATAAATTTATAATAAATAAGATTTATAATATTCTTAAATAACTATTAAACTAAAAAGTACTTAAACTTAATAAGCTTTTAATAAGGTTTCTAAAGGTATATAATAAACCTTTAGCTTATACTTTAATAACCCTTTTTAATATATATTATTAAGCTAAATACTACTTAAAACTATTTTAAAAAGCTAAGTTAGTTATTTTATATAAGCTTAAAAAAACCCTTTTAAAGATATAATATATAAAAGTATAGTATTTTATTTCTCTTTTAAATATAATAAGTAAAATCCTTAAAGTAATAGTAGTAGTATAGATTATTTATATATTTAAAAAAAAGGCACCTTTTTTAATCTTTAAATAAATAATAAAGTAAACTACTTTATTAAAGTAGCCCTTAATATTCTAATAAAAGCTATAAGAATAATATAATATTATAATAAAACTATATTACTTCTTTAACTAAATATCTCTATAGCCTTTAATATAGTTTACTATAAATAACTAATATATATAATACTTACTACTAAATTACTTATATAAATAGTATAATAAGCTTAAGCCTTTATTAATAAATAAGAAGCCTATCTAATATTTAAAGGTAAAATAGCTATTACTTAACCTATACTTATAAAGGTCTTATAAAGGTCCTTTATATCCTTAATACTATTTTTATTATATATTATACCCTTTAATTAGATTCTGCGCCGCTTTCTATATGTTGCTATATCCTTTCTATACAAACGTTAGTGCCTTAAAACTAGAGAGGGGCTGAATTAGACTTATAAGGGTAGGAATATTGCTTTTAGTTGCCTTATTCTCTATTACTTACTTCTCTTAGGCTATAAGCACCTTTTTAACTTTTACTTTATATAAGAAGTACCTTTTTAACTATAACTATAGTTAGGCTTTAGGTTAGCTTTAAAAGGGAAATAACCTATTAAAAAATAATCTTTACCTTACTTAGTATATTTATAGTAAAGTTTAATAGGGTTTAAGATTAAATTAGCTAAGATACTATATTAACTTTAACTTAAATTAACTTACTTTTTTAATTAAAGTAATAGTTTATAATATTTTAAAATTATATAAAATAAGAATAGTAAGGCTAAGCTTAGATAGTACTTTTAAGTAATATTAGTTTTATATTAATATAAAATTAATAAGGGAACTTACTAGCTTTAAAAGAGGGTTTTTAAGATTTTTTTTTAAGTATATTTTAAAAGAAAGAGTTAATAAGTATTAATTAAAACTATAATAGCTTTACTAAAGTAGTATAAAATAAAAGATAACTTATAAATAAAAGAAATAATTAAAAAAAGAAAGAGAAAAAAGAGAAGATTAAAGACTTAAGAAAAAAGCCTTTATTTATCTTTTTAGCTATTTATCTTTATATAATCTTATTACTAAACCTTATAGCTATTAGCTAGCTACTTTATTAATTTAAACTAAACTTTTTAACCTAAATAAAGACTATATTAGCACTTTATTAACCTTAATAAAACTTTAGATTCTTTTATATTACTACTATCTTTAACTTATTCTTTATTATTTAATAGCTTATATTAATTAAAAATAAGCTAAATAAGTAAGCTTAAAAGACTAATTAATATAAACTAACTTATATTAATACTAACTTAAAACCTTATTAGCTTATATTAGTTTCTTAGAACTACTATTAATTAAATATATATTCTACTTATACTTAAACTATTTTAACTTACCTTTTAGTAACTACTACTATACTTAGCTTAGTAAGTAGTATACTTTACTTCTATAGCTAAAACTACCTTAGGGCCTTTATAAGCCTTAGTAAATATATAAATATATAGTATATAGGTTTTTCTCTTTATACTTAGGTTTTTTCTATATAGATTAGTAAGGTAAGGTACTAGATAGCAGCTGCTACTAGCCGTCTAAGGTATTTTAATAAATAAATAAATAAATATATTATACCCCTTTATAAAAAACTTAAAATAATCTACTTTATTTTAGCTTTTAGATTCTTAAATAATATAAATATTCTAATATATAGATATATAATAAAAGAGATATAAAAATGCCTTAAAACTACTTAAAGGATTTACTAAGAATAGTTTTAAGAATTTAGCTTTTAATTTTATTCTTAAAAAAGTAAACTTATTTATTTTACTAAGAAAAGATAACAAAATATAACTTAGGTTTAACTTAAAAATACTATAATTTAGTTAATATAAGCTATATACTTTTTAAGAGTTTAAATTTACTATAAGCTATAATAAAAAGTATATTAAAAATAGCTTATAAAAAAGCTTATATATTAATAACTAGCTCTTACTATACTTATAATATTTATATAAGGGTGCTTATTATATAAATTAAGACTTTTATATATATAAGTTATATAAAGCCTTATTATATATAGTATAAGTATATACTATACTTTTATTAAATAAGATAGTATAGCTAAAGGAATTATAAAGGTATTTATTATAAAATAAACTAAATGCCTTTAAGTAGTATTAAATACTTATAAAATAATACTATAAACCTTACTTAAGACTAAAATAATAGTATTACCCCTTAACCTTTACTTTAACTATTAAGTTTAATAATATTATAAATAAATTAAAATAAATAGTATAGTAATAAAGATTTATATTATATATACTATAGTTATAATATATTTCTACTATTAAGTAATTTATTAAAGGTAAATAAAGGTTATAAATTATAAGCTATTTTTAAACTACCCCTTTTTTAACCTTAAAGCTTTAAGCTTAAGCTAAAAACTAAAAAAAGAATAGAAAAATAGGTAGTATAAGGATAAAACTAAGGCCTTTATTTATAATTTATATTAAAATTAGTATATAGCTAAATAGAACCCTAACTTTTACTTTAAGGCAAAAGTTATTTACTTTTATTACTATTTTACTAAGTTTAAATTAATAGCCTTTATTTAAATATATATAGAAAAGATTAGCTTTAATTACTTTCTTTATACCTAATATATTCCTAAGGTAGAATTACTAATATATTACTACTAAGGTAAAAAGAAGGACTACTGATATTTAATTATATAGTGCTTAGAATATAACTATCTCTGTTATAGTCTAGCCCGATTGGGCTATCGCGAGTGTTAGGCGTAGACATACCGGTCTCCCAGACCCTCTTGCCAGCTGCGCCAGCTGTAAGACAAAAGGATATGTATTGATTAGAGTTGCAGGTCTCTAATTAATTGACACTTATATTGCCGGTCGCACGCTAGGGGTGTGTCACACACGTGACTATAACCACCACTATGTATGTAGGGGGATTCCCTACACTAAATAGTAAATGGATTATTATCTTCCTCTCCCACTATCCTAACAATTAGTAGCAATTATACGTTGCTATATATAACTAAAACTAGAAAACTAAAACCAGAAGTATATTTATTTATTTTTATTTTTAATTATTAGAATTGTTAGAATTCTATATTTTATATTAATAAAATAGTAAATTAGTAGTTAATATTATAACACACTCTAATAAAACAATAAATTTTAGTAGCTTAATAACTCTATTATTTTCTTTAAATAGCTAAACCTTAATATATTATATTAGAGTAGAGGCAGTTTATTTAATATATTATATTTAATTATAAACCTTATTCCTATAAAGCTAATAGATAGGACTATCCTATTAAATAGCTAAAATAATAATAGATATTTAAATAAGCTCTATAGAATTAAGAGAAATTAATAAAAGATTTTAAGCTAAATTATACTATGCTAAAATTAACTATACTAAAGGCCTTACTACTAAAGACTTAATTATAATAAATTACTCTAGTTAATAATAATAACAATATTTAATGCCTTATAATATAACAGGCACCTTTAGTTAATAGATAACTTTTTTCTTATACTTAAGCTAGCACCTTAATAAATCTATAAAATCTATTAGGGGCATTATTAAGCTAGTTTTTAGAATTACTTATAGTAAAAATAATAAAACTATAAGTATTACTTTTATAAGTATTACTTCTATAAGTATTACTTTTATAATTAATAAAAGCAGAACTAAAGTTAAAAAGAAGTAAGGAACTAAGTTTAGCTTTAAAAGTTAGCAACTTCCTACTATTCCTACTATTATTATTAATTATATTCTTTAAATTACTAAAATTACTAATATCTTTAGTATTATAATATTTACTATAATTACTATAATCTTTATTTATATACTTATCTTAAATAAGTTAGTAACTTAGTAATAGTATAAATAATATAAATACCTTAGAATATTGCTTATAATAACTAGCACCTTAGCTAAATATATTATATATTCTATAAGTTATAGTAAATATAATATATATATAGAGGCAGACCTAAGATTATATATATATTAGACTAATAGAGAGTTACGCCTAAATTAACCTCTTACTCTTTAGCCTTAACGTCTATTATATAGGCTCCTTTAAAAGCTTTAGATATTAGATTTTTTAATCTTAATATAAAAGACACTAAGGGATAAGGTATTATTATAAAGGCTAAGTCTACTATAATAATTTATAAATATATACTAGTATTTACTTAGTATTTATAAAATATAGCAAAAGCTTAATTAAAGAAAGCTATTAAAAAAGTTTAGATTTTATATCTTTAAAGATAGGTATTAAATTAGTATAATTAACTGCTAATAGATTTTTAATGCTAATTACTTTATAAAGCTATACTAAAGATAATTTATACTTAACTAATAAAAAGATTTAAAAAACCTTAAGAAGCTATACTTTCTTATATTAAAGCAGCTTAATATATATTATAAAAGTATTATACTAAAGAGGATGTAATTAACTTTATTTATAATATATTAAGAGATACTAAAGTATACTTTTAAAATAAAGTTACCTAATTAAGGATAGTATATTAAGCGTTTAATTTATATATTTAGTTTATTATTCCTTCTTTTATATTAAATATAACTATTAATATATATTTAGTTTAAATTAAAGACTAAGAATTAATTATCTTAGTAATAGTAAAGGAGAGATATAAATAGGCAGTTAACTAATAGTATTATTATATAATATAAGGTATTTAGCTATAAGGACTATAACTGTAGTTATAGTATAGTTAGTTTATAATAGGTTACTATAATATATTTAGATATAGTAGGTAATAGGTATATAATCTATATAGATAATAGTAGTATATAGTTATAAATAATACTATAAGCACTTCTATATATTAGAATTAATAGTAGCTATATATAAATAATACTATAGGCACTTTTATATACTTAAATTACATTAGTAGAAGTAGTTATAAATAGGTTTAACCTTAGTAAGTGAAACTATACTTATAATTTATATAGTAGCAGTTTTTATATATAAATAGGTTTATACTATTTAGCATTATTAAAATACTAATAGTAATAGTTACTTAGCTATAGTAAGTATATATTATTAAAAATCCTATAAAAGTAGTATAATAGAAATAGTAACCCTAGTAACTATAACTTAAGAATAAGGTTTAATTAGCTTAAATTGCTAATATATAGCTAAGTAAGGATATATAAGTAGATTTAAATATAGGTTTATAGTTTTACTTAAAAGTAAAGTAATAATAGGACTATAGTAAGAATTAAGGTAGCGTTCTATATAATAGTACTTAAATAAATATAGTATAATTTATAAGCTTATATTAAGTAATAGTTAAGAATTACTAAATTTATACTTAATAATTTACTTTTAATAATATATTATTTAGATATTTAGAGAAATACTATAGGATGCCTAAATAGGTATAAATAGCTTATAATAATATTTTAAACTATTATTCTTTGTCTTAATAATAATATAATAGCACTACTTTTTAAGCGTAAGTAATAATAGAGCTAATAGTAGTTAAGTTAGAGGTATTCTTTACTCTAATAAAGTTATTAGCGCCTTAATATAATATTAGTTATTTATTACTAATTTTCTAATTAATAGTTAATCCTTAGAGAGATATAGGCGTTAAATATATATTTTATATATAAACTTACCTTTGTTTTTAGATTTGTTTTAATATAGATAAACTAAATATTTAATTTAATATTTATTATAATATAGGATATATAGTTATATTAGTAAATAAAAAATAGGTTATAAAGTATTACCTAAAATTAGAAATTTATATATAGGTAGAACTAATTTATATTAAAGGTATTAGCACTAAAGTATTTTTAATAGCTAAATATATTTTATTATTATTTAATTTTATTAAATATATAAAAGATAGTATACTAATAGTTATAGTATTTATTAAAGAAGTAGCGTTAATATAGTCCCTTAAGGTATATATACTCTTAGGCACTAATTACCTTATATTAGAGAAAATAGATATTATAATTAATAAAGGATAAATAATAATAGGAATCTATAATAGCGTTACTATTTCTATAGTAGTATAGTATATAAAGCAGAAGGTTAATATATTAGTAAAAGCATAAGATACTATTATAGTTATATTAAGATAAATAACTATAATTTTAATTATATATAAACTAATAAAATATAAATAGGTATTATTTAAACCTAGTAAATTGCTACGTTTAAGCAGTTATACTATAGTTACAGATAGTTTAATAAAAAATATTATTATTTATAATATAAGTAATAAACTAGTAGTAATTTAATATAACTAAGAAATAAAATAATTTAAATCTATAGATTTAATAGTAAAAGCTTATATAGTTAATATTATATAAGCCTTAAAGGTAGTAGAGCTAGCTTTAATTATAGAAGATTATAATAAGAGGCATCTTATAATACTAAAGTAAATTTTATAGGAATTAAATACCTTAGTGTACTATAATATAAAAGCAAACTTTTATAATTTAAAGAATTTAATAGAATATTAAAAGATAAAGAATTTATTAAATAAATTTAAAATACTATTTAAGGATAAAGGTTTTGTAAAAGTGCTAATTAATAAGTATATAAAAATTTAAATAAAACTAGATTAATAAGATATAGTTTTAAAGAAATATTATATATATTCTATTAAACTAAATAACTATAAAGTTATTAAATAAATAATAGCTAAGTTAGCAACTATTAAAAAAGTATATTATATAATAAAGCAGGTTCCTTTTACATTTCTAGTATTTATTATATAGACTAAATAAGGTGCTATCTATAAAGGTTAAATAGTTATAGATATTAAAGGTCTTAATACTATATTATTATTAGACATATACCTAATATATAGATAGGATAAAATAATTAAGAAAATAGTAAATATAATATATATTATAGTAATAGATACTATATTGTTTTACTACTAATAGCTAGTACACTTAGACTTATATTAGGTATTAATAGTTATTATATATAATAGGCAGTATACATTTAATATCCTAATTATAGGATATAAAGGCTTAAATATATATATATAATATTATATAAATAACTTATTAAGATATACAAAGGGTTCCGCATATTATAATAACATTATTATTACGTTAAATAGCTTTAATTAATATATAGCAGATTTATAATTAATGTTTTAGCAACTTTTAGATATAAATGTGTTTATTAGTATAGTAAAGACATTTATAGCTTATTCTAAAGCTAAAGTATTAGATAAAATAGTAAATACACTAAGAATATTTATATTAGTAGAAAAATTAGTAGTAATATATTAATTAGAATTCCTAAAGACTTTTAAAGCTTTAAAACATTTACTAAGATTTACTAAAGTATTATATTACTTTATTCTAAGATATATATTAATTATTAAGCTATTATAAGACTAAAAAACTAACTTACTGTGTATATACTAAGTTATAAACAAAGATAGGCTTAGTAATAATAATAAGCTAAAAATAAAGAATATAAAAAAGCAGTTAAAACTAGCCTACTATAATTAAGCAAAAGCTATAGGTATATTATTACCTATAATAAAAGAAGTTAATATATTTATTAAACTTAAAAAAGCCTTAATAAAGTATATAATATTAATATTATTCTTACTTAAGAGATATCTCTTTATTAATTTTAATATATTAGGAAAAGGTATTAGTATTATAGTATACTATATCTATAATAATATAATTCTAAAAATAGTACTTATATTAAATAATATAAAGTATTATTTATAAATAATAATTTAGCTTATAGCCTTTCTCTTTTATATATTATCTACTATAAAAAAGCAGTATTAGTTAACTAAATTAAAAATATATAGGTATATATAAATATTATAAAAATTAAGATAGTAAATAAAGATAACTTAGCATCTATCTATTATATACTTTACAGACTATTATTTTATTATAGATATAGTAAGGCACTTAAATATTATAAATATAATAAGTAGATATACTATTAATAAAAAACTTATCTAAGCTATAAAATATATTAGTTAGTTTAATATTAAGCTAATATATTAAGCAAAGAGGGAGTATCTTATACTTAATATATTAAGTAGGCTAAAGACTATAGTAGCTATTGTGTTAGGGCAAATTGGTCGGGAGACCGATGTGGCTGTAGCGCGGGATATGGTTGCAGCTAAGCAAGGGTAGGCCTAGCTATTTAATTAAGGGGAAAAGTATAAGTAAAGAGTGTTTTTATAGCTTTTCTTTACACTCTATAGTGTATTTTTACACCTATTTAAAATATTAAAATATTAAAATAAGATCTTTATTATATTCCCTTTTCTTTATATACCTTACTATTATATAAGCTTTTAAATTAAAAACACTTACTATTATTATAAAGTAAATATAATAAATTATTTAATTAAAAAGAAACCTATAAATTAAGACTAAAATTAAGTATATTACTTTATTAATTATTATTATAAAAAAAGGCAAAAGACTTATAATATTACTAAGGAAGGCTATCTATTATATTTAAGAAAGGAAAAGAGCTATATAAAAAGATAAGAGTTTTAATTATTATTCTTAGCTAAATAAACTATTTAATTATATAGTAATTCTACTTTTAAGATTATTTTCTACGCCCTTTATGCATTTAACTCTATAGATTCTAAGGTTTGTTATTAGTAGTGTGGCAGCCTCTATAGATTACAAAGTTAAGTGTATCGGAGGGTTATATAGGTTTTAGGGTCGACACACTATATATAATAAAAATACATTAAGTTAGCTAGAAAATTTGCTAGATAATTGTTTAGAACTATAGGAGGAAATGCTAGTTTTATATATAAAGCAGAATTTAGTATTAGCTTTAATTCTAATTAGTATAATTCTAATTATAGAAAGACTAACAGTATTATTATTTAATTCTTACTTAAGTATAAATAGGCTATATAAAAGGGTTATAGAACTAATCCTAATTAGCTATATATAACAATGGTGCTAGACAGAAATGCAAGATTAGCGCTAAAAAATTAGGTAATATTGCTATTCTTTTAGGAGAATAAACTTCTTTAGAAGACAACCCTAGGATTTCTGCTATAATTATATATACTATAGAACATAATATAAGAGCTGTTTAATTTTATATATAATAGCAATTATATAGGTTATTAGAAACTAAGCAATATTATTTAATAATTCTATATCTATTAGGGATTAAAGAAACTATAGGAGTACTTATATTTATACTTATACTACTAAATCTATAAACTATAGTAATATTTATAATATAGTAATTTACAACTTTTATTAGTACTACTAGCACTGTATTATACTATTTTAATTAACTTTTTACTATTATTACTAAGATTAATAAAGGGAAATAATATTATATTAGTAGTAGTAGATAAATTTATAAAATAGGTAATGCTTAAACCTTATATTAATAATATTATAGCTATAGATTATACTAAACTATTATATAATTAACTATTAATAGTAAATTAAGGATTACTAAAAGTTGTAATTAGTAATAAAGACTATTAATTTTTAGCTGTTATTTAAAAAACATTTTAGGAATTAATAAGTATTAAATTATTGCATTCTATAGTATACTATCTCTAGATAGATAGACAAATTAAGCGGATAATATATTATTATTAAATTACACTAGATAGCTCTAGGAGCTACTTTTTAGTACCTCTACTTATTTTACTATATAGGAAAAACCCTAGAGTAAGGAGAAAAACCTATATACTACTATATATTTATCTATAATTAGGGCCTTAAGGCAGGGCCTTAGTAGTTTTAATATATAAAATATAGTATATTACTAGCTAAGTTAGCAGCTATAGTTACTAAAAGAGCTAAGAAAAAGTTAATATAGTAGGTATATATAATTTATATACTAAAGATATATAGTTTAAATATATATTAGGGATATCTAAGTATAGTCTAATCTAAAGCTAATAGGAGTTTATATTAGTTACTTATTTAACACTTTTAAAATATATTATATAGTAGTTTTATATTAAGTAATATATTATTAAACTTACTTAATTAGGAATATAGTTACTAATTTAATATATAGTTATTATTATTAAATTACACTAGATAGCTCTAGGAGCTATTTTCTAGTACCTTAGCTTATTTAGTTATATAGGAAAAACCTTAGGGCAGGGAGAAAAACCTATATACTACTATATATCTATCTATTATTAAGGCCTTATAGTAGGGCCTTAGCAGTTTTAGTATATAAAATATAGTATGCTACTAGCTAAGTTAGTAGCTATAGTTACTAAAAGAGCTAAGGGAATATTAATATAGTAGGTATATATAATTTATGTATTAAAAATGTATAGTTTAAATGTATATTAAGGATATTTAAGTATAGTTTAGTCTAAAGCTAATAGGAGTCTATATTAATTACTTATATAACACTTTTAGAATATAATATATAGTAGTTTTGCATTAGGTAATATATTATTAAACTTACCTAATTAGGAATATAGTTATTAATTTAAAGTATAGTTACTAATTTAGTATAAATAAACTAAGGGTTTAAGCTAGGTTTAAGGTAGAAGTTTATTAATACTATTATACTTTTATATTTCTACTCTTTAATTTCCTAATTAAAACTAATATATTAATAAGTAATTTAAAAGGTTAGGTTTTTTTCTATAAGTAAGGCTCTCCTTTTTAAGTTTAAGGACCTCTCTTTCCTCTTTTTTTTTATAGTAAAAGCTTAAATTAGTAAGTGCCCTTCCCTTTTTCCTTTAGTTTCTAATATAAGCTTAGTTTAAATCTTTAGTTTTACTAATAATTTTAAGGAAAGACTATACCTTAATAAACTAATTATAGCTTAATAAATTATTCTAAGGTTTAGCTTAATTTTAATACTAACCCTTTTAAGGCCCTTAGTAGTAATAGCCCTATAATTCTTATATTATATAAATAAAAAATCTAAGAAAAAGTTACTATAATTAAAAAGGTAAGTTCTCTCCTAAGCCTTTTTTAAGTTTACTATAGTTATTAATTATTTAAGTATTAATAGTTTCTATTTTAAGTGCTATATAATAGGGCGTTTTTATAATAGAGTAAGTTATTTTAGTTTACTTTAAATTTAATATAGTCCCTAACTAAAGCAGCCTTTATCTATATATACCTTTTATTAAGTAAAGGTATAAGCTCTCCTTAACTTTTAAGTAACCTATAATAATAAGAATAAAAATAATCTAAAGTCCTTATTTAATATAAGTTTAGTTTAGTTCTATATTTATCCTTACTTAGCTAATATATTATAGTTTAAAGTATACTAAAAGATTTAAGGGACTATTTAGTACTTAATTAATACTAAGCTAAGCTTAGCTTAAACCCTTACTATTACTAAAGTAGTCTTTAAGAGCTTTAAGTAAGATATACTAAGCTATATAAAATATTTAGCTATAGCTATAAAGTAAACTAATACCTTATTAGTAATAATAGCTATAGTAGCTATAGAGAGGAACCTAGCTAAAAATAGTAAAGAGAGAGAGAAAGAAATAAAAAATAAAGGTAAAATAAGTAGAAAGGGAGAGAGTTTAAAGGGAGGGGAGGAGGGGGTATTTTAAGGCTATAGTAAGACTTAAGGGCGTTTTTAAAGCTGCCCTTAAGGCACCTAAAGTGTCTTTAGTAGCTACTTTCCTTTTTACTTTATAATTTCTATAAATAAATAAATTAAGTAGCTATAGCTTAGTCTTAATATAGCCCCCTCTTTACTACCCTTTTATATTTATTTATAGTTATTAGTCTTTATATAATAATTATATAAGCTCCTTTCTACCTATACCCCCTTTATCTCCTTACTAAGTTTACCTTAAGCCTTATTCTCTTTTATATAGTTAATCTCCTATCTTTTTCAAAGTATAAAGGCTAAGTAGTATTAAAGAAGTTAGCTAATATTAAGTATTTATTAAGTAAAGTATTTTACTAATTTAAATAAGTTAAGGGCTATATAAATATCTCTTTAATTCTATATTAGTTTTATATTAGCACTTATTAGTTAAAGGTAGTTATATTTTAAGCACTATATAATTAAATATTAATAGTTTTTCTCTTTACCTTAGTAATAGTATATTAATAATTCTACCCTAAGAATATAGTAGTTATAAAGAAAGTAATTAAGGCTAATCTTTTTTATATATATTTAAATAAGAGCTGCTAATTTAAACTTAATAAAATAATAGTAAAGGTAAATAATTTTTACCTTAAAATAAAAGTTAAGGTTTTATTTAGCTATATATTAGTCTTAATATAAATTATAAGTAAAGGCCTTAGTTTTATTCTTATACTATCTATCTTTTTATTCTTTTTTTAGTTTTTAGCTTAAGCTTAAAGCTTTAAGGTTAAGGGGAGGGTAGTTTAAAAATAGCTTATAGTTTATAATCTATATTTACCTTTAATAGGTTACCTAATAGTAAAGGTATATTACTACTATAGTATATATAGTATAAATCCTTATTACTATATTATTTAACTTAATATATTTATAGTATTATTAAACCTAATAGTTAAGGTATAGGTTAAAGAGTAGTACTACTATTTTAGTCTTAAGTAAGGTCTATAGTATTACCTTATAGGCACCTAATACTACCTTAAGGCACTTAGTTTATTTTATAATAAATACTTTTATAATTTCTTTAGCTATACTATCTTATTTAGTAAGGGTATAATATACGCTTATATTATATATAATAAGGCTTTATATAACCTATATATATAGGAGTCTTAATTTCTATAGTAGGCACCTCTATATAAACGCTATAAGTATAGTAAGGGCTAGCTATTAATATATAAGCTTTTTTATAAGCTATTTTTAGTATGCCTTTTACTATAGTTTATAGTATATTTAGACTTTTAAAAAGTATATAGCCTATACTAGCTAAATTATAGTATTATTAAGCTAAACCTATATTATATTTAGTTATCTTTTCTTAGTAAAATAAATAAGTTTACTTTTTTAAAGATAGAATTAAAGGCTAGATTTCTAGGATTATTTTTAGTAAACCTTTTATATAGTCTTAAGGCATTTCTATATCTCTTCTATTATATATTTATATACTAAGATATTTATATTATTTAAGAAGCTAAGGACTAAAGTAAAGTAAACTATTTTAAGTTTTTTATATAAGAATATAATATATAATAGAAATAGTATTAAGGATATAAAGGACCTTTATAAAACCCTTATAAGTATAGGTTAAGTAGTAGTTATTTTACCCTTAAATATTAGGTAGGCTTTTTATTTATTAGTAAAGGCTTAGGCTTACTATATTATTTATATAGGTAATTTAGTAGTAAGTATTATATATATTAGTTATTTATAGTAAACTATATTAAAAGCTATAGAGATATTTAGTTAAAAAAGTAATATAATTCTACTATAGTATTATATTATTTTTATAGCTTTTACTAAAATACTAAAGGCTATTTTAGTAAAGTAGTTTACTTTATTACTTATTTAAAGATTAAAAAAAGCACCTCCCTTTTTAAATATATAAGTAATCTATACTATTACTACTACTTTAAGGATTTTACTTATTATACTTAAGAGAGAAATAAAATACTATACTTCTATATATTATATCTTTAAGAGGGTCTTTTTAAGCTTATATAAAATAACTACCTTAGCTTTTTAAAATAGTTTTAAGTAGTATTTAGCTTAATAATATATATTAAGAAGGGTAGCTAAAATATAAGCTAAAGGTTTACTATATACCTTTAGGAACTTAGTTAAGAGCTTATTAAGCCTAAGCGCTTTTTAGTTTAGTAGCTATTTAAGGATATTATAGATTTTATTTATTATAAATTTATTCTTATTAAAGAACACTATAGAATTAAGGTAGGTACTAAGGTCTTTTAAAAGGTTATTTATTTTTACTATAAATATTAAAAAGAACTAATTAAAAAAAGCTTTAGCTTTGCCTTAATAGATATATTATAGTATTTAGAATTTGCTTATGCTTTAGTATAAAAGTAGGATTTACTAAGTTTCTAATAAAAGCCTGCTTTTTAGTTTAGCTTATTATTTAAGCTTTTAAAAGCTTTCTTTACTTACTATTACTTTTACTACTACCTTTTGCTAAAAGCTATATTACTTATTATATATAATATAGTTTTAATACACTACTACCTTAAATATAGCTTCCTAATTTGCTAAGATATATTAATAGTGCTATTATCTTTAAGCTTTATAGGCATTTTAAACTGCCTTTTATATCTTAAGATTCTACTATAGTTATATATAAGGACTAATATAAGGCCCTTTTAGTATTATAATTATAGTAATAATATTAAGTTTTACTATAAGCTATTTAATAAATATATCTATATAACTTATATATACTAAGGAAGAAAGAAAGTTATTAAGGTAAAGCTAGTATACTACCTTAATAAATATAAAATCTTTATTTATATAGTACTATTTAAATTAATATTTTATAAATAAAGGGTTAATATCTTTAGTATTAATATAGATAAGCTATAGTATATAGTTAAAACTAATAAGGTTATACCCCCTTAGAAACTATAATACTATATTTATAAATACCTATATATAATTAATAGTGCTATCTCTTTTACCTTAAGTTTTTTATATTATTTCCCTTTAAAATATAGTAAGTTTAAGCTACTACTACTTTATAATTATAAATAGTATTTTACTTTTTAGTAATATATATTTATAGTAGTTTTATAGTAAGTAATATTAGTTAAAGTCCCTTATAAAAACGCTATAAAGCTATATAGGTTCTTTTAAAAGTATATAAAGGAGGGATATTTAGTTTTATTTATAGTTAAGAGAGTAGATTAAGTATATATTAATATTTTATAATATAATTATATACTAATTAGTGCCTATTTATATTATTTATAACCTAAGACTATACTAGTAGTAAATATATATAGCTATATAGTTACTTTAAGCTATTAGCTAATAAAGTCTAAGACTTAGGTTAAGAGGTAGTTTACTACTTTTACTAGGTTTTTAAAGTGTAATTATATTAGTTTTAAGCTAAGCTTTAAGGGCTATATAAACTAAGTAGGTTTTCTTTTATATATTTTAATATATAACTTATATAGTTATATTTATTAATTAAAGGGGGTGTTAGTTTCTATTAATAATATCTCTGCCTTAAGAGCGCTATAGTTTTATAAAAAAGCCTTAATAGCTTCTCTTAAATAAAGGGGGGGTAATATAGTAATAAAGTCTTTATTAACTATTATTAAGTAGCTACCCTATAAGCAGCTAATATATTTCTATAGTAATACTTTATAAGAAAGCATAAAGCTAGCTAATCTTCTTTTACCTTTTATTACTTTAATCTATCCCTTAGTATTTAATTTAGCTAAGGTAGTAAAGGCATTAAGCTAATTTAAATATATAATATAAGCCTTAGCCTATTACTTATTAGCAGTTTTATAACTCTTTAACTATATTAGGTAAGAACTTAAGTAGTTTATATAGCATTCTTATACTACTCTTATAAAGGCTAAGTAGTTGCTTTTATTATTATAATAAGTAGCTATATAGTAGCTATAATATAAGGCTAATATATAGTATACTACTATATAGCTATATTTAAAGTATTAGTAGTATTAATAAAGGTAAAGGGCTTTATTATAAGGTTTAGCTTTAAATATTTTTACTTTATATATAATTCTACTATAGTATAGTTTATTAGCTATATTAATATTATTAACGCCTATAATTAGGGGCGCTTATATAAAAGTCTTATATAGTTTCTATACTACTACCCTTATAATTATATATTTATTAGCATTAGCTAGGTTACTTATAATAGTTTCCTTTATAGTATTTTAAGTATAGTAAATAAAAAAGCCTTTAATAATAATACTAAACACTTAGTAGTTTAGTATTACCTTTAGCTTAAATATAGTTTAAACCTAAGTAATATCTTTTATATAAGCCTTAGCTATTTCCTTAAAAGTAACTACTATATCTTTATTATAAAGGTAGTATACTATTACTATAGTATCCTTTTTTATAGCTTTATTAATAATATTAATAATCTCTTTTAAGCTATAGCTTTTAGCTATATTACTAATACTTTATCTTTTTATAATAGTTTTATAGTAAATATATAAGAAAACTACTATAAAAGTAAAAGGTTAAGCTATTTTAATAGAGAGATAAGTAAATAAGCTACTAGCTATAACTCTTACTTATAATATTTCTATTATAGTTTTAGGTTAAAGTGCCTTTTTAACTACCTTTTTAACTATTACCTTAAAGGTAAAGGTTATTATTAAGTCTCTTAATATTAGGTAAAAGTAAGTTATAGCCTTCTATTAAGCCTATATAGTCTTTATATTAATAATATATAAAATAACGTTTTAAAGCCCTTTTAGTAAAAAAGATAGTATTAACTTAGTAATTTTATTATATTTTAATTATAAGTATACTAATACTTAGTTTTATATTATATTAAATATAGCCTTAACTTAGTTACTAAATATAATCCTACCTAAATTAATAAGGGGGTTATAATAACTCTAAAAAAGGCTATAATTTCTGCTATTTATAATAATATTTATTATGTTACCTACTGCTTTTATACTTTAGGCTTAATACACTATTAAGGAGGGGGGTAAATAAGTAAAGCAAATCTTTTTATTAACTTTTTAAGCGGATTAGAGTTAATTCTATAGCGCTGTTACAGTGCGAGCGAATTCTATAATATTTAGAGTTAAGAAATATTTTAATATATAGTTACTAATTTAGTATAAATAAACTAAGGGTTTAAGCTAGGTTTAAAGTAGAAGTTTATTAGTACTACTATACTTTTATATTTCTACTCTTTAATTTTTTAATTAAAATTAGCTTACTAATAAGTAATTTAAGGGGTTAGGTCTTTTTTTATAAGTAAAGCCCCTTCCTTTAGGTTTAAGGACTTTTCTTTTCTCTTCTTTTTTATAATAAAAGCTTAAATTAATAAGTACTCTTCCCTCTTCTCTTTAGTTTTTAATATAAGCTTAGTTTAAATCTTTAGTTTTATTAATAATTTTAAGGAAAAACTATACCTTAATAAACTAATTATAGCTTAGTAAGTTATTTTAGGGTTTAGCTTAATTTTAATACTAACCCCTTTAAAGCCTTTAGTAGTAATAGCCTTATAATTCTTATATTATATAAATAAAAAATCTAAGAAAAAGTTATTATAATTAAAAAAGTAAGCCCCTTTTTAAGTCCTCTTTAGGTTTACTATAGTTATTAACTATTTAAGTATTAATAGTTTTTATTTTAAGTATTATATAATAAAGCGTTTTTATAATAAAGTAAGTTATTTTAATTTACTTTAGATTTAATATAGTTTCTAACTAAAGCAGCCTTTATTTATATATACCTTTTATTAAGTAAAGGTATAGGCTTTCCTTAACTTTTAAGTAACTTATAATAATAAAAATAAGAATAATCTAAAGTTCTTATTTAATATAAGTTTAGCTTAGTTTTATATCTACCTTTATTTAACTAATATAATATAGTTTAAAGTATATTAAAAGGTTTAAGGAATTACTTAGCGCTTAATTAATATTAAGCTAAGCTTAGCTTAGTCCCCTATTACTACTAAAGTAGTTTTTAAGGGCTTTAAATAGAATATACTAAGCTATATAAAATATTTAGCTATAGCTATAAAGTAGACTAATACTTTATTAGTAATAATAATTATAGTAGCTATAAGAAAGGCCTTAGCTAAGAATAATAAGGGGATAAAGAAGGGAATAAGAAATAAAGGTAAAATAAGTAGAAAGAGAGGGGGTTTAAAAGGGGGGGAGGGGGCCTTTTAAAGCTATAGTAGGGCTTAAGGGCGCTCTTAAGGCCGCTCTTAAGGCTCCTAAGGTGTCTTTAGTAGCTATTTTCCTTTTTGCTTTATAATTTCTATAGATAAATAAATTAAGCAGCCGCAGCCCAGTGCTAGCGCGGCCCCCCTTACTGCCCTCCTATGCTTATCTGTGATTGTTAGTCTCTGCGTGATGAGTTATGCAAAGCGGATAATATAGACTATTAAGTTAGCTGTTAGAATATATATTACTAAATTAAATAATGTGTAGATATAGTGGAATACCTTACTACAATTGCAATTTAAGTTTAATAATATATAATTATAGTCTATAGAATTATTACTAAATTAATTAGTATTAGGATTCTCTCTTAATAATATAGTATGATTATTATTTCCTTTTAAGCTAGAAATGTTATAATAGCTAGTTAAGCGATTATAGGCTTATAATACTATATTGTTAGTAGTAATTTAAATAAAATACTATTATAACAATTAACACACTTTTAGGTTCTTTTAAGTGGGAGATAAAGTCTTAATTTAATTAAACAATTATATATACACTATTCTATAAGTAATTAGCGCAAAATACAGACCTAAATTTATAAGACTATTTGTTATTTTACAGAGAATTAGAAGGTCTATGTATAAATTGTAGTTACTAGATGTATAGAGAATTTACTTAGTAATTTTTTTAGTTTTATATTAGTTTTTATTATTATTATTAAATTACCCTAGACAGCCAGTAGTAGCTGCTATCTAGTACCTTATCTTACTAATCTATATAAGAAAAACCCTAGTATAGGGAGGAAAACCTATATACTATATATTTATATATCTATTAAAGCCTATATAAGCCCTAAGGTAGTTTTAGCTATAGAAGTAAGGTGTGCTACTTATTAAGCTAAGTATAGTAGTAGTTATTAAAAGGTAGAATAGAAAGGTTTAGGTATAAATAAGATTTATATTTAATTAATAGTAATTTTAAGAAACTAATAAAGGCTAATAAGGCCCTAAGTTAATATTAGTATAAGTTAGACTATATTAATTAGTCTTTTAGGTTTACTTATTTTACTTATCCTTAATTAGTATAAGCTATTAAATAGTAGGGAATAAGTTAGGTTTAATAGTAATATAAAGGAATCTAAAGTTTTATTAGGGTTAATAGGGTATTAACTTAGCCTTTATTTAGGTTAAGGAGTTTAGTTTAAATTAATAAAGCAGCTAGCTAGTAACTATAAGGTTTAGTAGTAGAGTTATATAAGGGTAAGTAGTTAAGAAGATAAATAGAGGCTTTCCCTTTAAGTCTTTAGCTTTTTTTTTTTTCTCTTTTCTCTTTAATTATCCCTTTTATTTATAAATTGCCCTTTAGTTAATACTATCTTAGTAAAATGACTATAGCCTTAGTTAATTTTTATTAACTCTTTCTTTTAAAAAATGCTTAGTAAAAGAAATAAAGATAACCCCTTTTTAAAGCTAATAAGTCCCTTTATTAGTCTTATATTAATATAAGGCTAATATTATTTAAGGGTACTACCTATACTTAGCCTTATAAACTATATTTTATATAGTTTAAAAAAATTATAAACTATTATCTTAATTAAAAAAGTAAGTAGATTTAAGTTAGGTTTAATATAATGCTATAGCTAACTTAATTATAAACCTTACTAAACTTTACTATAAATATACTAAGTAAGGTAAAAATTATCCTTTTATAAGTTATTTCTTTTTAAAGCTAACTTAAAGCTTAATTATATTTATAGCTAAAAAGGTTCTTTTTATATAAAGTAAAGGTTAAAAAGGTGCTTATAGCTTAAAAAGAGTAGGTAAGAGAGAATAAGGTAACTAAAGATATTATCTTTACCTTTATAAGTTTAACTTAGCCTTTTTTTAATCTTAAGGTACTAATATATATATAAAAAAAATATAGTAGCTTATAAAAAGTAGTGTAAAATCTAATTAAATAAAAGGGAATAAGGGAGAGTTAGGCTAATAGTAAGGGTAGTTTAATTATATACTTTAAAAAGGAGTGCCTAAGGTTCTTAAAGTAAATTATAGTAGCCTTAAAAGTAGCTAATAAAGCCTACTCTTTTAAATAATTATAAAAAACCTAAAGGGGATAGGATTAGCTAAAGGTTAATATAGGTTTAGCTTAAGCACTTTCTTTTTTTTATTCTTTTTTTATATAAATAGTAGTATAATAGATAATAGTAGTTATAAGTAATAATAGTAACTATAATCTATAATTATACTTAAGTTCCTTTATATATTCTACTATAGGCTTAAGTTACTACCCCCTTAGGTTTATAAGATATTTAGTAATAATATAGTAATAGAATTACTTTAGCTAGGTTAAGCTATATTTTAGCTTTAACTAAAGGTTAGGTTAGCCTTATATTAGTTTTATTTAGTTTCTATTACTTTATTTACCTTATACTTTTATTTCTTTTTAAGATAAGTAGCTAATATAAAATAAAGAATATAATTAGTCTTTAGTATTTACTTATTAAAGAAGCTTATAAACTAAGGTATATTAAGTATAACTTAAATATCTCTATAGTTTTAAAGAGGTAGTATATTAAGCTTAAAAGGTTATAGGTAGTTATAGTTTAAGCAATTTAAAATAATATAGTAGTAGTTTTTAAAGTTAAGTTAATAGTAGTAAATAAGGGAATCTATATTAAGGATATATTAGTTATATAGGAAGGATTTAAGCTTAATCTTCTCTATATATATTTATATAAGTAAGAATAATTTATACTTATTAAGAGGCTTATATAGGTATATAAGCTTTTATATAGTTCTAAAGTTAGGGTTTTACTTAGCTACTATAAGGGTATAGTAGGGCTAATATGCTTATGCTATAGCTCTCTCCTAATGCTATCTATCCACCTATTCCTATTTTAGCTCCTTAGTAGGGTTAAGTCCGTTTAGGTGCGGAGGGGGGCGGCGTTAGAGGGGTATATAGGGGGCTGGTTCAGGGCCTCGGCGGGCGCGCTTTATATTAGTTTTATATTAGTGCTTATTAGTTAAAGGTAATTATATTCTAAGTACTATATAATTAAATATTAGTAATTCTTCTCTTTACCTTAATAGTAGTATCTTAGTAATTTTATCTTAAAAATATAATAGTTATAAAGGAAGTAATTAAGGCTAATCTTTTTTATATATATTTAAATAAAAGCTATTAACTTAAACTTAGTAAGATAATAGTAAAAGTAAATAATTTTTACCTTAAAATAAAAGTTAAGGTTTTATTTAGCTATATATTAGTTTTAGTATAAATTATAAGTAAAGGCCTTAATTTTATTCTTATACTATTTATTTTTTTATTTTTTTTTTAATTTTTAACTTAAGCTTAAAGCTTTAAAGTTAAAGAGAGAGTAGTTTAAAAATAGCTTATAGTTTATAATTTATATTTACTTTTAATAGGTTACTTATTAGTAAAAGTATATTATAACTATAGTATATATAGTATAAATCCTTATTATTATACTATTTATTTTAATATATTTATAATATTACTAAACTTAATAATTAAAGTAAAGATTAAAAGGTAGTACTATTATTTTAATCTTAAATAGGGTTTATAGTATTACTTTATATATACTTAATACTACTTAAAGGCATTTAGTTTATTTTATAATAAATACCTTTATAATTTCCTTTACTATATTACTATATTTAGTAAGGGTATAGTATATACTTATATTATATATAATAAAGCTTTATATAACTTATATATATAAGAGTTTTAATTCCTTTAGTAAGCGCCTTTATATTAATACTATAAGTATAATAAGGGCTAGCTATTATTATATAAGCTTTTTTATAAGCTATTTTTAGTATACCTTTTACTATAGCTTATAGTATATTTAGACTTTTAAAAAGTATATAGCTTATACTAAATAAATTATAGCGTTTTTAAGTTAAACCTATATTATATTTAGCTATCTTTTTTTAGTAAAATAAATAAGTTTACTTTTTTAAAAGTAAAATTAAAAGCTAGATTTTTAAAACTATTTTTAGTAAACCTTTTAAGTAGTTTTAAGGCATTTCTATATCTCTTTTATTATATATTTATATACTAAAATATTTATATTATTTAAGAATTTAAGAACTAAAGTAAAATAAACTATCTTAAGTTTTTTATATAAAGGTATAATATATAGTAGAAATAGTATTAGAAATATAAGGGGCCTTTATAAAACCCTTATAAATATAGATTAAGTAATAGCTATTTTACCTTAAAATATTAAGTAAGCTTTTTATTTATTAGTAAAGGCTTAGGCTTATTATATTATTTATATAAGTAATTTAGTAGTAAGCATTATATATATTAGTTATTTATAATAAATTATATTAAAGGCTATAGAAATATTTAGTTAAAGGAGTAATATAATTTTATTATAATATTATACTATTTTTATAGCTTTTATTAAAATATTAAGAGCTATTTTAGTAAAATAGTTTACTTTATTATTTATTTAAAGATTAAAAAGAGTACCTCTCTTTCTAAATATATAAGTAATTTATACTACTACTACTACTTTAAGGATTTTACTTATTATATTTAAGAAAGAAATAAAATACTATACTTTTATATACTATATTTCTAAGGGTGTTTTTTTAAGCTTATATAAAATAACTACCTTAGCTTTTTAGAATAGTTTTAAGTAATATTTAGCTTAGTAATATATATTAAAAAGGGTAGCTAAAGTATAAGCTAAAGGTTTACTATATACCTTTAAAAACCTTATTAAAAGCTTATTAAATTTAGGCGCTTTTTAGTTTAGTAACTATTTAAAAATATTATAAATTTTATTTATTATAAATTTATTTTTATTAAAAAATATTATAAAATTAAAATAAGTACTAAGGTTATTTAAAAGTGTTGGAATTGCCCCCTTTATAGGAGAACCTCAGCACAGCCTAGCGGATTAATAGGAGCGAGAGCAGCGCTTCTATTAGGTGCATCCCTATAAATATAAGGCTGCACTTAGGGGGAAAAGTAGGCTAATAATAACACTACTTTTCCTACCTTTTCTAACCTTTTAAGCTAGCTTAGAACCTTTATAAATAAGCTAAATTAAACCCTTTTCTATTACCTCTTTTTATTATATATAATACTAGCTAAACTAATACTAATTAGTAATTATAAAACTATAGATTTATAAGGTTATTTAAAGAGATAGCTTCTAAAAGACCTCTTATAAGGTTAGGTTCTACTACTATGCTATAAGTAAGGAATTTTTACACTTTCTAAAAGACCTTTTAAGGTTAGGTTTTACTTATATAACTATTTTTTATTAATAAGAGAAAAGGACCTTTCTTATAATAATAACTTCTATAGACTTAGACGCTACTACTAATTATTATATAAAAAGACCTCTATCTTTATTATCTATTATAATAAAAACCTTTAATTTCTTACTTCTTAGCTCTTAAAGTAAAAACTAAGTTTTTTTTTTCCCTTAACTAAGTTAGTTAATAAATACAACACTATAATATAACTATAAGAGGAAGACTCTCTTTAAAGGATATTATAAGAGTAAGAAAACCTTAATTTTAGCTTAATAATAGAATTAAAATACTTATATTTTAATGCTATACTTAGTATTATTAAAAGCTTCTATAATATAATTTTACTTAATTAAAAGTATGCTTAGGATAACTTAGCTAACCTTTATATTACTTCTTTTATTAAGCTTAATAATATATTTATATACTATATTTAGCTATACTATAATAAGAACTAAAGCCTTAGGTAAATAATCTATAACTTTTAAAAGGATTTTAAAGATTAAGAATTCCTTAACTTTAAAAGAATTAATACTTTAATTTAAAGAGCTTTAAGAGATATTCTTTAAGACTAAGGAATTAAGCTTAGTAAAGGTATATAAGCTAAGGTTACTAAATCCCTTTTTAAGTTAAAAGAGCTTATTAATAAGGAAATTAACTAAAGATTCCTTAACTTACTATTTTCCCTTATATAAAATATATAAAATCCCTTTTTAAGGGAGTAAAGTATATAAAACCCTCCTATTAGCTTATAAAATATATAAGAACCTTATATAGCTATATAATATATATAAGAGCTCCTTTTTTACACTTTATAAGCTAAAAGAGTCCCTTTAGCTTTCTCTTTACTAAGAGAAAGCTTTTAAAGACTTTTTAAACTATAAAATTAAGTATACTATTCTAAATAACTTAAAGGATAGTTAGAACCTATTAAAAGCTAATAAGGTTAATACCTTAATAACTAATAAAAGAGATAAGACCTATAAAGAAACTTATAAATACCTACTCTTAATAACTTTATAAATAAGTAAATCTG
The DNA here is from genome assembly GCA_018360135.1 of Claviceps sorghi. Classification (NCBI taxonomy): domain Eukaryota; kingdom Fungi; phylum Ascomycota; class Sordariomycetes; order Hypocreales; family Clavicipitaceae; genus Claviceps; species Claviceps sorghi. The sequence goes on along the minus strand of SRPV01000133.1, from coordinate 974 downwards.
CTAAATTTTAAGAGACTTTACTAAGGGATATATTAAGGAAGATAAATATAGTAATAAGATATATAACTTTATTACTTTAAAGGTTAATATCTTTATTAATATATATATAAGAAGTAATATTTTATAAGAGGTTTAGCCCTAAGCTTTCCTAATAATACTTATAGAAGATACCCTTACCTTTTACCTTAATATACTTTTAAGTAGATTTCTACTATTTTATAAGCTTATAACTTATATAAAGAATTACTTTAAAATAGAAAGTAATTAGTAATTTTATTAAATTAAATAGAATAGACTTACTTTTAGTAAAATTATTACTAATAACTCTAATAAAACTAAGTTATAATACCTTAAGCTTCTTATTACTAAACTTAAGAAAATCTACTATAGCCTTTTCCTACTAAATATAGTTAATATAAAGCTTTAAAATTAGCTAATTATAGCTATTAGTAGTATTTCTAAGTGTAAATTAATACTTTTTATTTATATATTAACCTTTAAAAGAGTGCTTAAAGACCTTAGGAAATGCTTAAGAGTTAATAAAACTATTAGCTTATAATAATAAATTATAGAAATAGGTAATCTAAGCAATTATAATAAGGCTTACTTTATAAACTACTGCTATAGCTAAGTAAATAAGTCCTATTTTTCTATATAAAAGTAAGGAAAGTTACGTTTTCCCTATAAGTGCTTTATTTATAGTAAATAAAGCTGCTAATTAATTAACTACCTTAAGTATAAGTAGTAAAAGGTAAAGGAAAAGTAGTAGAAGAGTAAGAACTATAAGATACTACTTATAAAAGGTAGCTATAATACCTTTTTATAAGCTTTTAAAGGTATTTTAAAGAAATATAGTAATAAAGAACTAAAAGAAGATAATAAGGGGGACTACTTAGCTTAGTAAGCTATTAATACCTTTTTTACTATAGAAAAAGAGTAATAAAACCCTTTAAAGCTAACCTTTATATAATTTT